>JACDJE010000359.1:143361-214889 GCA_016647715.1 Pavo muticus
TATATATAATGTACTAAATCTTTCATTTCTCTCAAAAACAGTTTGATAGTAGCAAAACCAACATGTCCTAACTTTTGAGGAGTTCACACACCTATCACAATTTCCTCTCAAACTGAGGTAGCAACAAAAGAAAGCAATTTAGCATTTTAAAGTCATCCGAAATTTCCTCTTAGCACAGGAACACTCATAGCTACTACCAAATATAAGCTGTTCAGCAATTGTCTTATATCAGTAGCTTAGCAGGAATTTACACAGTGTTTTCTCCTTCCCACTACCTCATTAATTAAAGTAAAAACAAACAAAAAAAGTTGTTAAACTTTTACAAGGACAAACAGAATATCCTCCACAAATGGGAGATTTTCTCTCATTGTTAACAATGCCGCTGAGAATAATGCTGAGTTGACACAATGAGAACAGAAGCTTTGTAACACAGCTTGTCTGTGTTTGGTAAAGTATGAGAGGAGGTGGACATAAAATGACAGTAAGGAGGAAACAGCAGAATCCTCTATGACTTTATCTTCTAATACATAAAAGCTGTATGGAAATCCCATCAAAAGTTTTCATGTTCAGACATCTGCACATTCTCAGTATAAACTACTTGCAGGTCTGTGAACCAAACGGCTAAAAAACTACCACTGGCACACAAAGCATGAGAACCCAGCGCTCACAACCTAACTGTCTTGATTAGTATCTTGGAACAGTAGCTTGGTTAGTATCTTGCAACAGTAGCTGAACTATTAAAATTACTCAAAAATACAACTTGCAAAAATGTAAGAGCCAAAAGAGTAGAACGACAGCATTACGTATTTCACCTGCCACAAAAAAAAAGATAGAGTAGCTGAAGCAAAGGAAAATTCCTTAGATCAAGTACGCATTCAAAATAGGGTTAAACCACCCCTAGACATTTTAGAAAGAAATTGAATATGTTTCTGTTGACTAAGGCTCTCGCACACAAAAAAAAACCACACTCACTGATGCGAAACAAAGCCCCTTCTAGCAAGTACTAAGTTATCAACAAATACATCATTGTCATTAAAGAAAGATCCTAGAGAAACATCTGCCAACAGTCATGGAAAATTGAATTCCCTCCTGGAAAATATGAGTTTCCAAAACAAAGTAAGCAAAAAAAAAAATCGACAAACAGATTCAGTGTACACAGAGACTGAATCAAATTTATACTCCTAATGAAAAAAATGCAAGACCATTCAAAGCAATGGAATTCCCTTCCTCTCAAGTGAAGAAAAGAATGATTGCATCTTGACAGTGTAGGCCTTGCTGGCTTACAGTCTCTAAAAGTATGATAATCAAATGAAGGATTTCGACAGAAGGTGATAGCCAACACTTCTCTCGCTTCAGATAACTGAGCATAGGTCTGCATTTTGCTGTCCAGGAAATACAAAAGGAANGCCTGACCACCCTTTCAGAGTAGTAGTATTTCCTAACGTCCAGCCTGAACCTTCCCTGGCACAGCTTGAAGCCATTCCCTCTAGTCCTATCACTAATCACACGAGAGAAGAAGCTGACCCCCAGCTCACTACAAGCTCCCTTCAGGTAGTTATAGAGAGCAATAAGGTCTCCCCTGAGCCTTCTCTTCTCTAGACTGAACAATCCCAGCTCCTTCAGCTGCTCCTCATAAGACCTGTGCTCCAGACCCCTCACCAGCTTTGTTGCCCTTCTCTGAACACGCTCCAGGCCTCGATGTCTTTCTTACAGCGAGGGGCCCAAAACTGGACACAGTACTCGATGTGCGGCCTCACCAGTGCTGAGTACAGGGGGCCAATTACTTCCCTGTTCCTGCTAGTCACACTATTTCTGATACAAGCCAGGTTGCCATTGGCCTTCTTGGCCACCTGGGCACACTGCTGGCTCATGTTCAGTCTAGCATCAGTGAATTGCTCATGGAGGAATTCAGTGACACACCTTCGCTCCCTACGCACATCCATGTCAGACGCCATTCTGTCAGACTTTCCCTCTGCTGCCATCTGTTGCACAGCAACAAAATGTAACGGGATATTGGTGGGAAGGTTCAGCTTCTATTGCCATACCACCAACATCCGTCTCCAACGTTGTGGGCCAGAAAAATAAAATAGGAGGCATTACTTTCAGAGCAGCCCTCATATATTTCAAGAACACCCTTTGGTAGTTTACAGCAATTAATTACTAACTGGAAAAAAGCCATGATAATGCACTCTAATGTACTAATTAGGTTTCTAAAAGACTAACTCACAAAATCTGTATTTTAATGGAAGATTGCTTTTATAGGAAATAAATGGCAGAATTAAGGTAACCTGCACAAAAATGTACATTGCCTAGAATCACTGTAAATCTGGTAAATACAGTAGAGAAAAATTTGACACTACAATTTGCACTGAAATAGAACAGAAAATAATACGAAAACTCTAATGTAGTATTTTTAAAAGTCACATACAATTTGGCTTTTTTCATTTTACTTTTTTTTTAAATGGTTTTCAGAAACAATTGGAAAAAACAATGCTATTGTTCTAAGTCAGATTCTCATTATAAATATTTCAATTTACTTTGGTTTCCATACTCCAACTCCAATTAAAATATTCAGAAAGAGCCTGGTGTGATTCTGATTTGGTCAGAACTAGCAACCAAACCTGTTCTTCATAACTGCCACCTCCAAGGGCAGCCTGCTTGATACAAGTATGTCTAAAAACTAGTTTAAACTCAAACATCAAGAATGTTATCAGGAATCCAAAAACAGGAACAGGGGTGTGTGACTTACCCACAAAAAGCATGAACAAAAGATCCTCATACCTGATGCTCAGACTTATTTAAAGTCCAAAATTTCTGGGTAATATTTTTTGTTTCAAGAAATCACTCAAGGGAACCAAAACACACACAAATGACAAATTAGCTCCCCTGGTTTCGCATCATTTTGACTAAGGAACATGTTGTTTATGCAGTGAAAGCAAATATTGCTGCTAAGACAATACTGTTGGTTTCAAGGTTTTTTTAATCGCTCCTGATAGTATTTGTAGATCTGTCATCCGTAATAAGGTAAAACAAACTGACACTACTGAACATACAATAGGGGTTGATCACCTGGTCAAATTAGGAAGAATGTCATTTTTCAGTACCAGTTAGTGTGCAACAATGACACCTCTTGTAGGTGGACTATAAAATGTACACAGAGGTAGGGTTACTAATGTGTAGTATTTGCCTGATTTGCTACACATTACAAATCTTACATTCCTCTCATCAACTTTTATAAGAGCACGGCAACACTTAAAAGACTGTTGGAGCTCAATGGTGAACACAGGTTGGGAAACTCCAAAAGAGTACAGGGCATGATTTACTACCCTGTTTCTAATCCAGCTGCCCCGTCAAAAAGCAACAATTGCTCTACTCTGAAAAACTGACTTTTTAGTACAGTGCCTTGAACTTTTACTCAAGCAACACCTGTAGTACAGAAACAGGTCTCATTACTATCTCAAATGCATACAATCAAGTTCCATCATTGGAACTCCATCATTAAGACTATAATAGAACCACCACTTTCCTTACTGGAAAGCATCTATTAGCAGATCAGATTGCACAGATCAGTGAAAAATATTATGTAGGAAAAAAACTCACAGAAGAGATGCTTCTACAAACATAATTTACTAGCCAAATAAATATTCTGGCACCCCAAGTAACAAGCACTTAGAATTTCTACTGACAATAACACAGTATCATAAATATTTTGCTTTTTACTTAAAGTCTTTATTAGAAGAAATTATTTTTTCATAAATGCAGTGTAGTATACTTCTCACAATGAGGAAAACAGCACAGTACAGCCCATAGACTGCAAAAGAGTAAATTCAGAGCACTCTGATAACCGGTAAACAAACAAAGGAGTTCAGGAAAGCTAGCACATGTTTAAGGACAACCTCCTCCAAGTGCATGGATGATTCCATCCTGACAGTCGGGAAAATGAGAATGTTTAATGTAGCATAAGCTTGTCTTGTCTAAACTCAAGTATGACCACATGGGAGCTGGAGGCAACAAAAGAGAAACTTTGGGCAAGTAGGGAGGTGTTAGGAAAGTCAAAGCTGGAGCTGATACTTACATATACACAAGAACAGCTTCTAAAACCATTCTAGCATAGAATCACAGAATTGCTCAGGTTGTAAAAGACCTTTTAAGATCATGAAGTCCAACCACAACAAAGAAAAGTGTAAGCAAAAGAACATGTGTAGCAAAGAAAGCGTGAGCAAGTAAAGCTGAATGGGAAGGGTGATTTAGTGACCAGGGACACAAACAAGACTCATACATTTTCTCCACTGCAGTCTTTACAAGGTCCCTCTATCTTCTGTGCTTACGGACACGGTTTGAGGAGAACTACTAGCAGTAGATGAGAACCATGGACTGATCACCAAAACTCAAGCTGTACAGCTTCATACAGTCCTAATGGGCTGCAGACAAACACCTAGCCGGTATCATTAATTGCGATCTATCACATTTGAAAGGTTATGAAGATGATAGGGGAAAGAATTGGAAACTGGTAAAACGTGAACACTGTACACACACTTGAAGGCTAACAGGAAACTGTAGACTAATTGCCCTACTTAGGTCTCAGGAAAAATAACAAGCAAACAAGCAAGCAAAACAAAACAAAACAAAAAGAATAAGTCACCTTGGAATACAATTCTGGGCACCAACATGAGTCACATCTCATCAACCTGACCATCTATGATAAAAATGACCAGATTCTGGTTGTTGGTAGAAGTCATTTAAATCAACATTAGCAAGGCTTTCCCACAATACTCTTGCATCCCAGTTCTTACATTCTGGGTTGTGGATAACTCATTGGATGGATAGGGTAGAAGAGTTGTGGTTAGTGGGTTGTATTCTACCCAGAGACTGGTAACAAGTGAAGTACTGAAAGGGTCCATACTGGAATCTCACTGATATTTCTATCAGCAACCTGGAATACATCAGGAGTACGCTGTCAAGTTTGCAGATGACACCAAACTGGTGGATCAGCCACAACGCTCAAAGTCAGGGTTGATGTTCAGAAAGATCTGGACAAGCAGAAGGAATGGGCTTGATAGGAACCTAATGAAATTTAGTTCGTTCTCATAAATGCAGAATCCCGTCCCTGGGACAGCACAAATTAGACCACAATCTGAATTCTGCAACTATACTGAGTTTAGAATAAAGTCAGGGACAAAAGCACAAGGAGTCACACTGAGATGGACTTATTCAGCCTGAAGAATGGCTGAGGCAGTTTCAAAGAACAACAGATTTCCACTAGTTGTGATGTTACCAAGAAAACAGCCAGTGTCAGATCACAGGACAGTGAGAGGCAGAGGGAATAAAGTGAAATACAGGAGGTTCAGACTGGAGATAAGGAAAAGACTTCTTCCCCATTCAGACAGCCTAAAGCTAGAGCCAGGGACATGGATTAATTTTACAATCCTATGAAACATCAAAATAAAAACAATAAAACTGAAAACCATAAAAATACATACAGGGTAACTCTCACAAGATTTAAAAGTCAGTAAATTTTCTCCGTCAGTGATTATGAGTGGTGAATTTTGAGACTCCTTAGTTATGATTTGCATTCAATTTAAAAACTGTCACTAGCTAGCAAGAGGGTAAATGAAAGAGACTGGCTTATTCAGAGGTAAAATCCAAAAATCTGTTGAATAAATCCACAAACTTAGAACAGCATATTCCTGTAGGAGGGGAAGGAGGAAATACTTTTTCCCTAATGATGATAACAAAAGTATGCAATCACCAAAAACCAGCAAGCCTGGCAAGCCTAGCCAAGAAAACTTCTCAAAGCCTCTATGAACAGCAGGACTAAGGATTTCTCCTAAACTAATTTTAGACCTAACAATGTAGAATATAAGGAAATTTGAACTGTTTAAATGTACCAGTGAACCTGCATTTGAGTGAAGTTACAGATAACTATAGAGCAAATAAGTATGACATTAGCAAATTTTTTTCTTCAGTATGAAATGATATGGTATATTTATTACCTTCATGTCGTCATTTTTTATATCCAACATTACTGCAAACATAATTTATTCATATTTTAATGACTATGTAGTCTGATACTTGGTATTTAAATTAAATCTTTAGTCACAAACAGGCTGCCTACTGTTTCTTCTGACAAGATTAAGCTTTTGTACCAGGTGTGGTTGGGTGGAAGTAACTCCCCACAGTATCCCATACAACTCTGCGCTCTGCAACTGTAGCTAGAACAGCAGTGATACCATGCCAATGTTTTTGCTCTTGCTGAGCAGGGCTGGCACATCGTCCAGGCTGGCTCTTCAACCTCCTCAAAGACCAGCAGGCTGAAGTGGGCAAGAGATGGGAAAAGACAACTGCAATCAAAAGGATACTGTGAGCTGTATAATGTGCTCAGCAAAAAAACCTGTCCAGTAAAAAGGAGAAGGGGGAACTATCACTATGAAAGTGTTTGTCTTCCCAAGTAACCACTACGTGTGTCGAGGTCCAGGAAGTGAACATTGTTTGCAGATGGGAAGCAGAGAATAATTAACCCTTTCTCCTTTTGTTTCCACATAGCCTTAGCTCTTTTATCTCATTAGACTGCTCCTACCTCAAACCTGCAATTTTTTTTTTTTTCCCCCTCTACCTCTTTTTATCCCCAGCCCTGTCAGGCTGAGAAGGGGGAGCAAGAGAGTAGCCATATAGTACTGATCAGTGTAAAACCACAGACAACACAGCAGCTTTCCTAATCCTCGACTGACTTCATGATTATTCACAGCAACATAAGCAAACAAAAAATAAAAAAAAAGGGGGGGGGGAGAGGGTAGGGGGGAGCACAGTGAAAGGTGGAGTCTGTGAAGAGCTACCATGAATAGCACCTATTCTTAGCCAAAGGATCCCTCACAGGGTGGAACAATTCAGTGACTCATTAAGAGCTAACTTCTAATGGCACTGCACCCCTACCATCACAAAAATCTGAATAAGCTGAGGGAGCTGGTGACTGGCCCTCTGGCAAGCTGTACTTCTGACCTATGTAGAGCATGCTGGAACAGCACAGGAGATGCATTCACTTCTGCATTTACTATCCAGACAGGAGCTATGCAGTTTATAAATGGAAAGAAACCATTTATGGTAAGATAATGCAACTGTGGCCAAAGAGCAGTAATATCACAAAATTCAGAGACACAATATGGAACTACTGCATACCCCTCTGTGCTATGCTTGGGCCCAGGAAAGCCCAACTAACAGTAGAAAGCCTGCACAGACTTGTAGGCAACTTGGAATCCTCTCTGACAGGCAGGCCAGCCTGTGTAAATTTATTCGAGCACAGAAGGACTTCCATCAGCACAACACTGATGCAGTACCATTTTAAGCACAGCTATCGATGCATGCTGAGAACAACAGGGAAGGATTGAATGTATTCTGCAGTCCTGTGATAAGGACACAGGGCCCAAAGAGCCATTTACTGCAATCAGTTGAATCAGAAGTTTGCTTTAAGTGCTATGGGAAAAACTAAGAACAAAAGCTGGGAGCTGTGTGTGTAAAAAGAAAGGCAGACCTTTCCTCCACCTATAATCCTTGTGTGTTGCACTTTATTTTAGTCTCCAGCTTCACAGCATTTGTTGAATGTGTTTCTGGAAAGTAAACAGCTATGATAAATCGGACTTCTCACACTCAGCAACTCTCCAAACAGCACTGGGTCTCAATCTGAGCATCTCTCACATCTGGACAGATATCTTACATGAAAATCCTAGACTCCTTGACTTGACATTTTTTCCTGTGGTACAGTGACCTCCCTAGCAGCAATTTTATGCACAGAATTCATGTGATTGTTTTTTTTCTTGTTCTGCTTTGTTTTAAGAGCAAAGAGATTTTGAAAGCTAAACCTAACAGATTACGAAGATAGAAAAGACTAGAATGTATACAAAAGGAAAAACAGAAAACAAGTTACTGTTCCTTCCCTGACCAGTAAGTCTGAAAACAGCTCACTTGGAAATAATTTATAAAAGGCAGTGCTTAACTCTGCACTTTAATAACAAAAAACTGCTTTTATATAAAAGATTTTAACATAGAATAGAAATTTTCATGTCACCACACAGGAAAGTAAGGTACCATTGCAGCTTATGTTAACGTGCCTGTGTTAGCCTTCACGTATAAGGGCACATTAAAATTTATGATGAGGAGAAGACATACCTCAGGATTTAAAACCAGTCAGAAACCAGCATAGATATCCACGGACAGAAGAAAAATTGTACTCCATTTACAGAAACACACCATCACTTGAATAAGTACACATTTTAGCACAGGCTATAATTAACTTTCATTTTGTGAGTCAGACATGCTAGAAGCCAATGTTGGTCGATTTTAATGCACGTTACACCTCCAACCTCCCTACAGAGCAGATCTGGGCATAAAGCTGCAATGTTTTTTTTCCCACAGAATATCCTGTACCTTAATATCAAGCTATTGTACCTAGAGAATTGCAGTTACATTGCACTCGTCCCTATGGAAGGAAAGACATATCTTGAATCTTCAGTATAATAAGACCCAAAGCCAGAAGTGGCATTTTCAATGTAAATGTGACTGAGGCATTTTAAAAAAAAGACACATTCCAAAATGAAATACAGTGGAGAGATTAGCAAAGCCACTATGATTCAAATAACAGTGAATTCTCCAAGGGTTCAAGCTTATCTGAGTTTCAGCAGCAGCATAATACAGAAGTCCAAATCACAGATGCAGGGATTATGAAGCACTACAGCCACTGGATATACACCACTAAATCACGACCATAAAAATACAATTTCTTAGCTATTCCTAGATGAAGGAATAAAAAAAACCTTTGTTTTGAGATTAGAAGTAGAGCAAAAGCAGTGACTGAATGTTGTCTAAACAGTATAAATGTCAGCACCATGTGTGGGTGCCCAGGTGCTGGCAGGGGACAGCAGGACCTCCTGAAGAGAGGCTGGGGCTGCCCCATGCTGGACACGGCCAGGCAGGCACCTCAAGGAAAGCAGAGAGGAGAACGCAGCAGAGCAGGTAGATGTTTCCTGAAGGAGGTGAGGCCTGTGGGGAGAGCTCATCAGGAGCAGGGGATGGGAGAGAGTAGAGGAGAGGCAGAGAAATTCCTCCTATTGTAATGACCACGCACCCCTACCCATCCTGTGTCACACACAGGATGGAGGGATGGGGATTCAGAAGAGGCAAGTGAAGCTCGGCCTGGGAGAGTGGAAAGTGCTGTTTGATTCTGAGTCTGTTTTTCCCACAACAGAAGTTGGTAAGCCCTCTCCCAGTCTTTCTCTCGACGCATAACAGTGTCTCAGTTTATTTTCGCCTTCTGCCTCTCTGGCAAGAGGGAGTGAGAGTTCAGCTTGCCCTTACCTGAGGCTAACCTACTACCATGGCTAAGGTTGACAACAAGGAAATAAGGACGAGGGTAGACTGAGACTAGGTATTAGGAGGTCATTCTTTACTCAGAAGGTGCTTCAGCACTGGCACAGGTTGCCCAGAGACCTGTGGATGCCCCATCCCTGGAGGTGCTCAAGGCCAGGTTGGATGGGCCCTGGGCAGCCTGAGCTGGTGGGGAGCAGCTCTGCCCATGCCATAGAGTTGGAACTGGATGGGCTTTAAGGTGCTTTCCAACCCAAGCCACTCTGCAAATCTGTGCTTTCTCCCCTCATATCTAACACCATGAAAAAGTATTTTATACATGAAAAAAATATTTGTAGTTGTGGTAGATACTGCATTACAATTCTTAGTGAGACCCACATCTTACAACTGAGAAGAAAAAAATAAACTTTCCCAGACTGCAGCCAATAGTTTATTATTATATCCTGCAAAAGGCAAAGTAGCTTTTTGGATGGCTTTTCAAAAACACACTGTTCAAGTGCTTAATTGGTGCACATTATTATATACACTTCATGAAGATAAAAGATGCCATACAGAAATTGGTAATGTTGGTTACATTGGTAAGAGCAGTAGTAAAGTCTGTACAGGACTGCCTCAAGACAGAAGGGTTTATCCTGAATAAATATCAGTCTTAATCCACGAATTAACTGTTCTACAGTGCAGCCAAATTAATATTGCTAGTCATCTGCATTATCCCTGTTTTAAACATTGTTATTGTTCCATTATAGAATGTTTTGGCCTTATTTTACTTTTTTCTCTCTTTTGACTAGTGGGATTTTTTTCCTTTAAGTTTATATAAATCTAATCTCAAACACACTTATCCTTTTTTATACTTGAGAATCAATCTGAGCAGGCTCTGACTGTAGTTTTCCGCAACTAAAATCATTTCCAATCATTCCATTTATTAAAATTCTACAAGCTCTCCTTTCCAAGTGACTGCTTTTTATTAGGTAAAGAACAGTACTTGTATAGCTTCTTACCTTAAAGAATGTTTGTCTTTAAAAAAAAAAAAAACACCCTACTATCATCATTATAATTTTTTTGTATTTTCTAAAAACATAATAGGATACTTGTTCAACTCGGCTTATGCCTTTTTTTGAGAGGCAATGCCTCGCTTGACTCTTCGACTATCTTCTTAACCAATTAAGCACTGTTGACAAGACTACTGTTGAAAGCTATGAAAGAATCCGTATCCAATCCTCCTTGGCAACCATGGCATACACCACAGAAGGATTATCAGTGTGCTTTAACATCTATGCAGAAAACTCTTATGCTATTTTTACACAAATATTTTATCAGAGAATTTTCCTACTCTCATTACTACCAGATGTACCCACCAGAAGATGCAATGATGTAAGCAATGACAAAGGCAAATCTCTATCATGTAAACTCTGCTTACAGCAGATTTAGAAATCAAAAAGGCAAAGATGCCAAGAGCTTTCAGCACCTTGTGCATACTGCAGCTTTTACCACTCCTGCCAGCTGTACAGCTGAACCAGCAACAACACTGTCTGGAAATTTCACAGTAAACATGCTAGCACATTCAAGACTCCAAAGGGAAAATACAGAATGAATTTTTGAAAAATAATAAGATAAGGGAAAAAAAATTGTAGTAGGATGGATGTACCAAAAAAAGCGGTAATAGTTGTGTGGTCCTAATATATCAGTTTGGACACTCCTGAATTCACCAGATAGGGTAACATGCTTCTAAACTACTGTGTGCCAGGCAGCTTTCACACGTGTGCATTCAAGGCGTTACAAATAAAAAACAAGTGCCAAAGCCATTATCCTCTCCTAAAATGCCTGAACCAAAGAGTACTGGCCTCATGCAATTACTGTTCATGCTAATCATCACTGCTGTGAGATGAATCAGGAATGAAACATACCTATTCATTATTAACAACAATTTGAGTAATAATTTTTGCCCGACAACAATTTCTCTAATAAAATGCATACAAATTGACAGCCTTCTAACACTTCACAATTGTACCTTGCAATAGGTCTCCCAAACAATACTGGTAAAAGATATCATTTTATACTTTGCAATTCATAAATTGAATGTTTCACTCATTTTAGTGTGGGGAAGCAAGTACCATCAGTCTAAACAGATTTTTGTACATTTGGCCATGACAAACAGAAACAGATGGGAATCCACTTTATATCTAGTATGTAGAAAAGAACATATGTAGGTTTCTTAAAACACAGCTAAGAAAGTTTTTAATCAATGTTGACATTTGCTGAACACCAGATTCTTTTTCAAATTTCAAGGTTAGAAAATAAGCTATAGCTCATTATATTCACATACCAATTTGTTTAGTCTTTCTACAACAAAAGTCAAGCTGGATTTCAAGACTGTTGAACAGTTGCTGAAAGGCAGTACAAGTCTGAATACGGAAGAAAGAACATGAATACACAGCCAGTAGCATTTTGTAAAGCGTACCTAGAAGCACTGTTAAAAATTAGAACAATATAACACTAAAGTGTTATTAATATAATAATACATTAATATCATATCAGGGAAAAAAAGCTTTAATAAGCATGTCAGAAGTAACACGTCAGAGAAAAACAGAAGGGTTCATATAAAAGCACAAGGCGTGAAAGGAAGCCTGAATACAAGGATATTAGATGAAAACCGTCACTTACTAAGCACCTTTAAATGCAGAGATATTCAGAAACACATCTGTAACATCCATGTTAAAAAAAAAAGTTGGTTCAATTTCATAGTATCAGAATAGAACAGTTAAAAATGCATGTATTCCATGGCATTTCAAAACAAAGAATGCAATGGAATAACAATCTTATGACTGACTGTAAATTCCCATGTTACGCATACTGACCTTGGACTAGGTTTGAAATCAGTGTCAAACTTGTCAATATAATCAATAGTTTTTAGCATACAATTCATGTCCCGCTTGAACTCACATCTAAGGTACTTGCTAGAGAAACTGCAATCTACAAATGCCTAGTTTTCTCCACCGAGTCTGCAAGAACCAATAGTGACTAGATCAGTTGTACATAACAAGGCTGTTGATAGCTAAATCCAGTCCAGCTATAACCAACTGTATAATATTAATGCATAGCATTAACCAGTTGAAAGAGTAATTCCTAAAACAACAAAAACAGAAAGCACACAAAATAAAATTTGAATCAGAAAACAGTATTTTTTCAAAAATCAAGTTTTAGGGATCTCTTCAATATCATGCAGCAATACATTTATTTTCTCAAAATTACTAAAACACCTAAGTGGTTTTTTTTTTTAATAAATAAAGAAGTCTATTTCCAGTTAGAGGACAAAAATAAAAGTTCAGAACAATCGGTAGATTTAATAAGTATTGCAAATAGTCCTACTGGTATTGAAAGCAATTCACTGCATTAATCCATTAATGAGAACAAAGATTAATCCTGTCTAATTATTTTAATTACAACATTTTCAGAATAAAGAAATCATTTATACTGCCTATGCTGCGTATTGCTTAATAAGTAAAAACTAAGAAAAACAGAGAAGTGAAGGTCATCAAATTAAGCTGACAAACTCCAATTTTCTTTCAGTGAATAAGGGGTTTTAACTGCATTTCATAATTTTTATGCATTCTCTGCTCAAAATTGCTGCGTTAAGAGAAATGAGTAAATCCACAGCTTGAACCATGTAACAAAGGAGAATTGTTAAGTCTTATATTAAGTGACAAAGAAATTAAAGATGAAAATTAATCCTATTTACTAAAAGAACTGAATGCTGTTCTCTAGTAGTCTGAAAAGTGGTCCATATTCAACCTTTTCAAAACTGTATTCCTTCATTTCCCTGGTACACTGGCTTACATCAGGCCTGATTTTGATCCAGTCTATTTAATTGTTCAATAACTCACAAAAGGCTATCTTGTATACCTTAACAAGGGAACAGGCACGGTTAGAGAGATATTCTGTGATAAACTCAAGAATTTAGCTCATTTATTGGATGCTACCATTGCTATTTCTACCCCATTGTAATTAACTTATCTGGCCACATTTTGTTTAAGCAAATTTCAGATAATTTATCTGATTTGGTTAAGATGAGGTCAAAAAAACAAATTTGCATATTTTTAATGTATATTGTCAAGCTTTTCTGCTGAAAATGAGAACTCCTATACACAATCACTGGGAGACTGGGTGGAATTTTAGTACGCAGAGGAAAACATGAGACTGATTCTAGCAAAAATAAATTTGAAATTCTTAGGACAAAGCATAGAACGTAACAGACGCTGATAAATCCTTTATAAATAAGAGGATTCTAACCGTCTCAGGAAGACCTCAGATTGAATTGGAAAGTTTTATAAACTTTGCCAACACGTTACTCCACCATACAATTTTCCCAAACTTTCTGAATTTTCCAAAATTTTCCACAAATAGACAAAATGTTACTATTTACACACATCTTAGAAAACTGCAGTGACATTCTGGTGTGTTCTGTCCCATCCCATCCTCTTTTCAATCCTTCCACCTTCTCACCACCCAATGTTACTAAAGCAATCCTTCCCAGAAATAACACGACTGGTAGCTAAAACCTCTACTCCCACCTATTTCAGGAATTTCTTATATGCATATATTCTCATCAAAAACTGTGCATATATTCGCAGGCTTTACAATTTCAACACAGCTTCCTGATTTCATAGCTCTTAATCTTTGGCAAATGGTTATGGTTTTGAAGGACAAATAAATCCTACACAATTTACTCCCAGATGGATGTCACAAAGAGTAAGTTTGGTTGCTACCTGCATATGCTTGACAAAAAAAGAGGCTTACACTTAATAGTGGTAAACATGTCTCTATTTGGGAACTTCAGATTTGGTTTATCCCGCGTGGAGGAATATTTTATCAGTTCGGTGGTGGGCACTACACAACATCTGTTAAATGTTGTGGAATGGATATTCCATCACGAGGCAGTCTTCCTCGTACAGGAGGAAGTACAAAAATGTTTTTCTAAAAGGTAATGTAAATCATCTTTCATGAAACTAAAGCATCCCCTCGCTTGTATGGTTTTGTGTCAACACAGAGAACAAAGGAATACTATTGCCCTTTAAAGAATGTTTTGAAAGGCTTGTGATATAACTCCTCAGTATTCTCTTTTCAAAGTAATTAAACCAAATCATTTCATTAACCATGTAATTCTCACTGACACTCTCTCTTTTCAATATTAATAGTTACTGATGTGTTCTAGCCAAATTTGACAGTTCTTTGAAGTGAGGCTTAATCAGCTTCAGGTGAAATAACCAATTCCCATACTTTCCATTATAGCACTTTCGTTAATGTAAAATGTCAGAAATTCAGTAGAAAGGTGAAAATTTTCATCGCTCAGAAACAATACCAATAATATGGGTAACTAGAACAGAACCTGCGCTAAGCCCTCAATTCTCTTTAACAAATGCGGTACATTTAGAACCAGCTGTGTAAACAGCCATAAAAACACCTATTTTAGAAAATGTCAACCTTTCAGTTGCACATTGTTACAATAAAGTAGCTTTGTAGTAGAAACATCATTTTGAGCAGGTGCTTAAATTAGCAAACAGGTTTAAACAGAAAACTATTTCCCTCACTTTTTTCAGATTTTCTTATTAGCTCAGAAGCATATCTCATGCTACACAGTTCACAATACTTACTTTCTCACAAAATAAAAGTGTGCAGATGACAATACAGCTATCTGAATACAACAGGAGAACTCAGTAGCAACTGCTGTATTGAAACGGGTAACCTTCACCGCCAAAAATGGTCCTTGTGACCATTTCTTTGAGAAGATCATAAAAATTCCATTTCCAAAGTCATTCACTATTAGAAGTAGAGAAGTAAAGAACATGTATTTTCTGTAAGCTTTCCTCATTGCATCATTCCACGCTTTCAGAAAGCTCCATTATCTGTCACCATTATATATTGTATCCTCTAAAGTTAAATCAATCTTCAAAATTAACTTCAGCAGTTTGACAACTTGAGTTCAATAGAAAATATACCATAAACAACAAGACTACAACTAACCCTTGCGATATGAAGAATTCGGAAAGGTTGTGTCTGGTTCTGTAATAAGCCAGTTCTTATAATAAGCAATAGCAAATGTGAGTTTAAGAAAGTATCTTTACATATGTTCCATGGGAAAAAAAAGAAAAAAAAAAAAAAGGGCCTTGTTTTACAGTGCTGACATCATGACATCATTGCTGTAATGTTTTATACTGCAAAACTGCAGAAGATGGAATCACACTTACTACTCCAAAAAAAGCCGATTTAGTCTTTAGGATCAATCTATGCGAGTTTAATTTTTACAAAGGAAAACCAGTATCAGCGTAGATTAGAGTTCCATACGTGGTCATTGTCATCTTTCTGTGTGTTAATGTGATAACCAAATGTATAAGAAAGAGACAAAAACGTTAATGAAGAGCTTTTAACTCTGATATTCTGAATATATAAACATTCAGAGAAGAAGCTTTTCCTCACATATTATGTTGACATCTTGAAAGAAAGAATCCATAGCAATGTTTCCTACAAAGAAACTGACACAGGTGTAGAACTTCTAACAGTTTTATCATGATAAGGATTCTGTACTGTGAGCCACTCTGTCCTTCAAGAAATTTTATATGGAGTTGGGAAGTCCAAGAAAAACACCAAAGTCACTGGGAATACAGAAAAGTCTTTCCCCAACCCCTAAATTCAAGAGAGCAGTATGGGGAAGTATTGCCAGAATAAGGACAAGAAATCCACATACTTACTGGGTAAGGTTATTCTTCAGCTTCCCCACAGCCAAGGAATTCCTTCCTAATCCATTTCTACATAATGTAACCATTCTCTCCTGTATGTTTCTGACAGCTTAGAGTCACAGAGAATCACCTTCCTGATAGGACACATCTTTGGAAGTCAAAGTATGGATGCATGTTTTAATTTCCTCTTTTAGCCTTTCAAATGCCATATGAAAATCAAGTATCTCTAATATAAAA
Source organism: Pavo muticus (assembly GCA_016647715.1). Lineage (NCBI taxonomy): Eukaryota > Metazoa > Chordata > Aves > Galliformes > Phasianidae > Pavo > Pavo muticus. The sequence continues at coordinate 159,684 of JACDJE010000359.1, forward strand.
AAGATCAAGGGGATAACTTTCAATACTCCTATTTTGGGAAGAAGGAAGTAGCACTGTAAGGCATGAATTATGGTCTTGTCTCAGTAAAGCCAGCCAGCTGATATCTGCATGAAGTAGAGGTAATCCTGAGGAAATCTCAGTTCCTTTCTTTCCAGGCCCATTCTGTTCTGAAGCAGTCTTTATATTTAAGCAGCTCAGCTCCTGAGAGCAAAGCGAACAATAACTGCAGACATGTAAACAAAAACATACAATATGGAATCCACAGTCTGCTATGCAAACCTGAAAGCAGATTTCTACTCATCCTCTGCTTTTTGTGATTTTGTGGTAAAATATTTTACACCACATTTCTTTGGAAAGTGCAGAACTGTAAAAAGCATAAACCGTAGAAAGGTCACCTTTATGTGAGTGGGGATTAAAACTGCAAAATAGTGGAGCCGTAATTCAAATAGATTAAAAAACATCAAGTCTTTCACCTGTTTTTTAGAAAAGTAAATATAAACATTAATCAAAATGCAAAAGCATATTTCAAATTCTCATGTTCTTTCCTTAGCTGTAGGAAATGCATATGTAAACTTCTTAAAATTCACTATTTAAAAACGTATTTAAAGTCTGCCTGAACTAAGCATCTGACCTAGAAATGATTTTCAGAAGTAAACCCCAGCTGAGCTACTGTGTTTACAATCATGATTACAACTGTCTCATTTTCTAAAACCAAACATAGCCATAGAGTATAAAATTTGTCTCCAGTGGTTATAAGACCAAACACTGACTGAAGAAATCCTCTCTTATCTGCCAGTTCTCATATCTTATAATGAGCACTATCACACAGTGGAGTAATTAAGAGCTGATCTTATATAGGAGAACACTAGGATTTACTCATGGCACAGGTATAAGGCATCCATAATGAAACAGCGAAAGAGAAATGCTAGGAAAATATACTTACAGCCTTTATCTCAGACTACAGCAGGCTTTGTTTGCTAACACCGCTATAACATAGTAGGTCAATTTTAAATCTTGGGATCCGTTTACCCTGTATAAATTCATTTATATTTTCACTCACAAAAAAAGCTGTATTTATTATGAATACAATATACTACTTTTATCAACTATATTCACATCATATTATGAATATTTTTGATTCAGAGATTTCAATTAATAGATACATAAAAACAAACCCCTAGCGATGAAACAAAATGCGGAAAAAAAGCACAATACAGAAAAAACATGTCTGAAAAAAAAAAAACATTAAACTGCTCAGCATATAAAAACTCTTCACTAAAGTTTGGTGCTTGTCTTGTTTTCAGGGAATGCACACATCATGGAAGCTTATATGCAGTTGACTCTTGGAACAGAAGTAACAAAAAAATTAATGCCTAACAAAAAGTACTGTGTATATAAGGATATTAAAAGTTGAAGTTTAATCATAAGCAGAAAGATCACACAACTGGAGCACTTTAAGGTGTTATGGTGAAAAGTTAACACCACTTTTCAGTATCAGTATGTAAGTCTTACCGTATTTCCCTGCAATCCCCTAGAGAAGAACAACATTGCCATATTTAATTTCACACAGCCTATCCATCCAGTTATTTCTTCAAATTTACATTGTTATACGGCCAAAAAAGCACTGTCTCCCTACCCGCTCTTAGGCATAAAAAGGTCTTCAGCTTTTGTTTTGTTTTTTATTAGGTTTTTATTGAAAAAATGTTAGTCGTGAATACCTAAGTATCAACACTGTTACCACATACCTTGTCTGCTAACTAAACATGATACAAGAGCAGTTTTTGTACTGATCCTTCCTGTGATTCTCCAAATCAGATATGACATATTATTTATACCATGAATATAATTCATATCCTCATAATCCCTTGTAGCAAGAAAAAAACAATGCTCAGAACTGTCGCCTTTTATATGAAAATGAATGAATGCCTCTTAATGAAGACATCAGTTCTTTGTAACAACTCACTACAAAAGATTACAAACATGCTTTCAAATCATACTAGTTTTAAAACACCATGCACTCTGTAAAATAGCTTATCACATCATGCATTTGCACATGCTTCTATGTGCCTAGGATTAAAATTCTCATAAAAGAATACTAAACTAATCATTTACTACTTATTTATCTGTTTGAGTATATCTACACAGAATTTAAAATATTTGATTTCAAATTATTTAACTTCTACATATGTGATTGCTTATCACAGGACAAAGGACTCCCATTCATATTTTGAACTACACAGTTTTAATTCATCATCTGCTCATTCTCGATCCCAATACACTACGTTAATGTAATATGGTTGCTTCATAACTTCAACTGAAAATGTCAGATAAATCTGTAAGACTTTTTAAATAAACAGCTATTTTCACAAAACTCATTATTGTACACTTACAATATTTAATATTTTCTTCTTAATTTTAGAAGAGATTACTTAATTCATATCTTTATTTTTAAACATTGAATATTTCGGAGAGTTTTGAGGTTATGCCATCTTTTTTTAATGAGCACTGAAGTTACACAGTAATTCCATCAATGTCATCTTAAATCAGAGCAGCTGTGTAAAGAAAAAAGTACCTGCTACATATAAATATACTACAGCGCCTATCCCCTAAAGTACTGTCTTGCCACAGCATCAGAAAGCAAGGACACCTATTTTCTGAAATAAATCTAAGAATTTCAGTAAATATTAAGCATTTTACAAACCGCAGCAGTAAATATGTCTTTTATAGGTAAAATAGTCACTACTGAAAATTAAGCCTTGATTCTAATGCTACCTTAAAGATAAGAAAACTCCCTCTAAAATTTCCATTCGCTAACAAACATGATGTTTCTGACATCAGCATACAGACATCACAGGCATGTCCTGGATTTTTAACACAGTACAGACAGAAATAGCAGAGTCAGTGACATGACTTAGACTTTGCTAAACAGTGCTGCTTGTAAAGTTGTGTAATATGAAAAAGGAATAAATAAAGAGCAGCTTCGGACATTAAAAAAACGCAATTATAAGCATAAATGCATGCAACCAAATAAAGCTGTTTCCCCTTGAAGTATCTTAACCAAGTCTTAATAAGATCAGTGTCTTTTATTCACAAAGAAACTTGACAAAATAAAGGAAATCACTCATTCATATATTGTAGGTATACCAATGGAATCATAGAATTATTTAGGTGGGAAATAACATTTTAAATCAGCAAATCCAATATCCTCCTAACACTACAATTTCACTGCTAAACCATGTCCTTACGTATCACATCCGCATTTCTCCTGAACACCTCCTGGGGTGGTGCTTGGGCAGCCACTTCCAGTGCATAACCACCCTCTTTGTAAAGAAATTCTTCCTCAGCCACTCCATGCACACCCTGTGTTCTAGTCCCTTCACCAGCTTTGCTGGTCTTGTCTGCACATACTTGAGCAACTCAACTTCCTTCTTGCAATGCGTGCCTCAAACTGAACACAATACCAAGGTGCGGCCTCACCAATGCCAAGTACAGAAGGACAATCTCATTCCTAGTCCTGCTGGCTGCATTATTTCTGATGCAGGCCAGGATGCCGTTCACCTTCTTTGCCACCTGAGCACACTGCTGGCTCATGTTCAGCTGGCTGCTGACCTGCACCCAGCAACCCTCTTCTGCTGGACAATTTTCCAGCCACTAATCTCCAAGCATGGGGTTGTTAGGACCCAAGCAGTGAGCCCAGCACTTAGCCTTGTTGAATGCCGTATAACTAGCTGTTGCCCACTGATCCAGCCTACCCAGATCCTTCTGCACTGCCTTCCTACCCTCAAGCAGATCAACGCTCCCACTCAGTGTAATGTCATTCGGGAATTTACTGTGGTTGCACCCAATCTCCTCATCCAGACAGTTGATAAAAATGTTAAATGTGACTGGCTGCAATACTGAGCCTTAGGGAACACTGATTGTAACCATCTGCAAACCACTTTTAACTTCATTCACAAGGACCCTTGGGGCCTGGCCATCCAGACAGGTTTTTGCCCAGTGAACAGTACATCTGTCCAAGCTGTGAGCTGCCAGTTTCTCCAGGAGGATGCTGTGGGAAACACTGTGCTAAAATGCAAGCAAACAACATGCACAGCCTTTCTTTGTCTACGTAAGCTTGTGATCTCACCATATAAGTAGACCAGGTTACTCAGGCAGGACCTGTCCTTCATAAACCCCTGCTGACTGAGTTTGATCAGCCAGTTGTCCTGCATGCACCACATGATGACACTTAGTCCATGACTTTCCCTGGCACTGAGGCCAATAATTATCCAGATCCTCCTTCCCGCCCTTATTTTAGATATATGTCACATTTGCCTCGCTCCAGTCAACTGTGATCTCCCTGGCTGGCCAGATCTGTTGGTAAATTATAGAAAGTGGCCTGGTGAGCACTTCTACCAACTCCATCAGTACCCTTGGGCGGATCCCATCCAGCCCCCTATTCGTGTGTGTGTTTAAGCAGTGTAGTTAATTTGCTAACTATTCCTCCCTGGATTATAAGGGCTTCATTCTGCTCCCTGTCTCTGTCTTCTTGCTGAGTGGACTGGGTACTCTGAGAACAACTCAGAGTACTAAAGTAATAAAGACCGAGGAAAGGATGGCATTAATTACCCTGTCCTTTTCCGCATCTCTTGTCACTGCTTCCTTCTTCATCCAACAAAGATTGGAGATTCTCCTTAGTCTTTCTTTTCTTGCATATGTACTTATAGGAACATTTTTATTTTCTTTTGATGTGGTAGCCAAGTTAAGCTCCAGCTGGCCAAAGCCCTCCTAAACTTCTTCCCTGCATAACCTCACAACATTTCTGCAGTTGACCTGAGATGCAATCAATGGTTCTATTAAATATGCTCTTTGTTTAAAAATATCTTCTGTGCTTCCTCAACTTACTTTTACAACATACATATGCCTTACATTATAAACATTACATACCAATCCCTAGGTTTCAGTATTTATTTATGCAATTGTTACTTGCATATTTTGCATTCAATAATCCTCTATTTTGTACACCACATTGAGCTAAGTAAAGGTGATACAACACTGCAGTGCAAAGGACACAGATGTATAAAGGCACCAGACAAAATGGCATATAAGGCTTTAAGAGAACAGTGTATTTGTAGCAAGTCATAACAAATAGAGCAACTGGAACTTCAAGGAAGAATCCTCATAAAGCAGGAAGTAGACTGATGTTGAGTGCATCCAAACACCACAGTTAACAAACAGAACAGAAGCAACAATGGTACCAATGTACTGAACCTGGCCCTGAGCATAAAGTCTGCTGAAATCACAGAGATCAACATGAGGAAACCGAAGTCTGTGATAAAAACCTCAAAAGTCAGTCTTCCCTTGGCTGTAATTCAAGACAGATTGCTTGGACACCTCAGTAAAAATGAGTACATCAACAAGAGTGAATGAATGTAACAAAATGAGTGAGTGAAATCTACAAAGAAATGCATGTGAATAAAAGCAACTCTGTTTACTTTTTTTTCATAAGCACTTTGCCTTCCTATACAGTCTTGCACTGAGCTTTTCTACCATTAGAAAGCGCATGGAAAATAATTTAACAGCTACTTTGATTATAGCATAGCCATCATCACTGGAAAAAGGATCTGAACACACGCCAAGAACAGGCCATTCGACATCTTGCATGTGCAGATGAGTTATGAGCTTTCAGTTTTGCTGGATTCCATTTTGAATAATGTGTCAGCATAGTTTGATTCATCTCTAAGCTCAAGTGATATTAAAACTCAGATTTATCAAAGAATATCACAAAAAAAACTAAAGAAAAGTGGCAACGTTATTCTGAGATCGAAGCACCCCTGAAAGTGTTTTGTAGACAAAGCAAAAATCAGATAAAGAATTTGAGTTTCAAATTTAGTCTTTCATTTCTCAAACTAGAAGAGGCAAGAAAGTATCTCAAAAAAGCGTAATTAGCCACAGCAAGTTGTTCACTCAGGATAGCTCCAAACTTACTCCTATACAGTACACAGCTCTCAAAACCACTGTAACTGGTTCCAAAGGGAGTAGTACCCTAATGTTATTTGAAAAGGTCGCAGCACAGTCCTGATGGAAAGGATTCTTAAAGGAAAGAACATTTTACAAAAGTTTAGGATCCAACACAATAGTGGGAAGTTCCACAATGGAACACAAAAGAGCTGATCACGGCCCAACACTGTAAGACCTGTTTGAAACCACTGCAAAAAGTTCAGGTAAAATGGTAAAGCTACATCATGCTGGTGGAACCCAATAACAGGATCCAAGTAAGAATTAATGTTATTTTTATAAAGATCAGAGAGGTAACATCATTGGCAAAAGATGTGAAGTTTCCTTAATTCTTCTGACAGGTTTGAAGCAGGGACATATTTATTTATTTATACAATCTTCATATTTTTAGTGTAACTATTCTGCAGTTCTACAAAACTTCTGTTGCTATACTGTATACGGTCTAACTGTTGGCAACAGTACATGTTACGTAAGACTACTTCTCAAGATTCACATGAAACTACAAAGAAGTATGCTTTCAGATACAGATCAAAACAATAGCATGACCAAGGAAAGCAAAGCTACTTGAACAGAATACAGGGCTGGAGAGGAATGAAGAGTGCAGCAGGTAAGAAGCATGCAGTTCCATAGGGAAGTTTAAAAAGCCAGAAGGGAGTCCATATCAGCTGAAAAAGGGATTGGAAAAGGGCAGGAAGAAGGTGGAGAAGTCTGCATTTAAGGAATAAACATAGAGGGAAATAGGAAGAAAAGGCCTTTGAAAATCAGAAATCAGAAATTAGAACAGAGAGAGAGACATAAACTAAGATAGGGAGATTTAGGTTAGATATTAGGAGGAAGTTTTTCACACAGAGGGTGGTGACACACTGGAACAGGTTGCCCAAGGAGGCTGTGGATGCCTCAACCCTGGAGGCATTCAAGGCCAGGCTGGATGTGGCTTTGGGCAGCCTAGTCTAGTAGCTGGCGACCCTGGCCATGGCAGGGGGTAGAAACTAGATGATCACTGTGGTCCTTTTCAACCCAGGCCATTCTATGATTCTGTGATTCTATCATGATTACATGATTCTATGTAGGTGATGAAAGAGATTTGCATGGATGAGGCAGAATGGATCAGGCAACCTATCTATTGCCTGATTTAGTAGTTGGCAGTTCTGCCTGCAGCAAGGTACTTGAAACTAAGTGACTTTGAGATCCATTCCAACCCAAGCCATTCCATGACTCTGTGAGTCTGATTCTACATCAGTACCCACAGGCCCATGTCAGAGTGGTGTACATCCATCAAACACTGTCTCCTCCAGATCTCAAAGAACACTGAGGACTTACTTCCCAATTTTGCCAAAAAACGTCTTAGTCCAAAGGCTGGGTTTAGGTTGCATCCCTTCTGCTACTAATCAATATTCAGAGTGTAACTTGCAACAGCTACTAAATTTGAGATTTTTATCTCAAATATATAAGATCTGTACTAATGATTTAGAAGTCCAAGCCCCACTGCAAATCACATATGAGAAAACTATGAATTCTCAATTTTTTTTTAAAGCACACTGAAATCTTATATTAAAGCACATTGAAATCTTACATTAAAGAATTAGGAGAATAAAGGTTGCAAACTAAAGCCATTTTCACATAGGAAACACTAGGATCAAAACTCCAGGAATGCTTTTAACCCATTCCTCTACATCTATTTATTACTGTATTATTTTTCATCATATGAGCACACTTATTTCTAATGCACAGCACAGGTATAATTCAGGACAGAGTAAATTTTGTAATTGCTGACATTTTACATCTTTGCAGACACTTGAAGATGTAAAGAGAATGAAGAAAGGAACTCCCTGTGGCAATAGAAAATCTAACTTTTCAAGGAAAGAGAACACCTACCAGATGAAATGGATTCTTTCCTTTATTCAGTCAGAGAGCTCCTGTGTGATAGTAGGCTAACCACAAAATCCAACTTTTCATGAGTGGCAGCCAATGAAATGTTACTTGCTGCTTAAAAGAAAGCTGCAAAAGTGATGAGCTATTACATCTGCAGTTTAAATCAACTAAACTGATGCTCAAAGCCCTGGAAGAAAAAGCTAAAACTTAAAACATTATCGGCACCTCATTTTGGATACTTCAGATGAACAAATTGTTTCAGCCTTTGTATCTTTTAAGCTTAAGTTTCTGAGCTGTAAAACGCAGATAATGATATCACCTAATTCACAGACTAGTGTTAAATTAATGTTTATGAACTTTACAGATGCAACAATGAAAAGTACTACAAAAACAGGATTTTTGACTTCTTTTCTTTTCTTTTTGGTTTCAGGTTTAAATAATGAATGGTGTGACTACACATTATATACTCTGAAAAAGGAACATAAAGTGAACGAACCTAGCTAATGGAGCAAAGTCCAGTGGAACAAAACACATCTGCTTGTAAAACTCAAGATTATATCATTACATACTACCATAACATAGATATTAAAGAAAACGACCCCTTAGTTTTGACAGACCAATTCCTCAGTGCTTGGTTTTGTAGCATTTCTATTCCTTTTAAAATAGTTTCTACACTGGTGTAAGAAAAGATGTGATGATCTACTGAACTGTTAACTGTTCAGTTTTAGCCTGCTCTAGACAAAGAAGTACAGAGCATCTTCTTGATGTCATTAAGACAAGTCAAAATACACAACACACGACTACCTGAAAATCATGCTGACATTTTAGTAGCATGCCTCTCAAAAACTGTGTGGTCAATTTCTCTTGTTTTTACCAGCAAAAGAGATGCTTCATGAAAAGGCCTTATTACAGCAACAAATGCAGTAAGAATGCAAACTCTTACTGATTGAAAAGGAGCTACTGCATTTACACCATGTGTAGTTCACTACCCTGACATATACAAGTGTTATTTTACCCAGCTGACAGACCGGAAGGCATCCTAATTTTATTGTATATTAAAATAAGTTTGCTACATTTCTAACTTCAATTTCTTAAATGGGTGTTTATTATTTATTTATAATTGTTTATTTATAATTGTTTATTATGCAATTATATACAGGTGGTGAACATCAAGCTCACCATCAGCACAGCCCCCGTGATAAATTAATAAAACGTTTGGATGGAAAATCAAGACTTATAAGAGTCTATGCTAAAGATGGAACACCTACTCCCAGAAAATCTCCAGAACCATAATATCACTGAGCACTGAAGCTGCTTAGTGATGTGCAAGGAGAGTCTGTTTATGCCCACAAACAATATTTATCAGCAAACAGAGAAAGCTAATGGAAGAATTAAAACAAAAACAGTGAACATAAATACACAAGACAATTCACTTGGCTGCATATCTCTGGCACGACAGCAAACAGATGACACTGTATCTGTTTCTGCTTCCTGGAGAATCAGCAGTAATGTAAGCACTGCTCTATACCTGAGTAATCCTGGATAGAAAAAGTGAGCTCTCTCTAAAGATCTCAAAGGTTTGAAGAGTTCAGTCTACTCAAAGTCAACTTCAGCTGTTATTTTAGCTTCTAATAGATAACAGGTAGCCAACTGTTCTGTCACTGCATAAAAAATTGTGCCGAGCTTTCTTTTACTAGCAGATTACCTAGGAGAAAGGTTGAAATTTTACAGCTTAAAAATGCTCCAACTACTGTCAATTGTGTAATGCAGACACCACAGAAAGCCCCCCAAAAATCTTTTTTGTTTTGTTGTTGCTGTTGCTGTTGTTTGCTCCTTCATTTGTTTTTAACAGCCAACCTTAAAAGTTAAACTTACAGGATTTAGCAGCCCCATTTAGGTGACTGAATTAAAAACATTTGTACTCAAATAGTCTAAACTGCTCCCTAAAGTTTCCGCTGTCTCAGCAGAGTACTCAGGATGATAATTCAGGCACATCCATTAAAAGTAGGAAATTAAGAAAGCTCAACAAATTAATGCATTTTCAGTCTTAATTTAATTTTAAAGGAGAGATTTAATACCTTTGTTTCCAAATAAAACTTTCCTCATGTTTAAATACTTTTAGCAAATAGAACGTATTAAAATTCAAGAACGAAGTGATTTCAACATGAATGTAAAATCTAGAGTATAAATTTTCCTGAAGACAGGTTTTAAATCACAAACCTACATATGCAGACAGGTATATAATGGATTTCCTCAAATTATGTAGGAGACTAATTCACAAAAGCTCCCCACTGACATTAGCCAAAAGAAGACCTCATCACCCCATCAATAAATATCTTCTACCATAATACACGAGACTGCATCTTCTGTGCACAGCAAAAGCCAGTAGCTATTTGAAAGATGACTGCGGATTACCATATCAGAGGTTTATGAGAAGTAAACACTGGCTTCCCTAAGGCATCTCAGAAAGACACACAAATAATGTTAAAAATACCACCAAGAAATTTCTAAGATCACAGCCAGGATGATTTCCCCAATCTTTCATGCCCTTGTGCACCTTTTTCTTGAGAACTCTGATGATAATGACAAGACTTCTTTAAAAATGCATCGTGAATTTACTTCCAGTGCATTTTTATAGAAATTACTGCCAAAAAAAAAATACTGCAAATCCTATGTTCAACACTATGAGCAAGTTACTACAGCAGGAAGCAAAGCATCGTAAACAGTCATAAACATCAAAAGATCCTTGATTTTAAGCTTCCTTTCCCTGTATGCGATATATTATTCTTAACACTTAGATTTTAATATTTAGTGCAGGCATATTCTGCCTGGCTGTCTGCTTTTTGTGATTGTGCATATCTCTAAAGCAAAATGACAAAAGAAAGAATACATGAGTAGTTAGATACTGCTACTTTTTCATACCTGAATGTTGTTACACACGACACTGAAAGACTGATAACACTCCTGCTTACACATAAAAGTAAAAAGAACTGCCCATATCTTTCCTAGAACCAGGGAAGCCAAACGCACAATATGAATTTCAATACAAATACGTTAAAAGTGAAATCTGAAATACTTTTAATACTAAATGCCCTCTAAAATATTGGTGAGTCACTTCACAGCTCTCCTTCCCAAATGTAACAGCAATTTGCAACAAAAATGAATCCAACATACCTACTATTCCAACTGAACCCATGCTAGACTGCATCTAATCCTTCTGGCCCAGTACAGTTGAAACTTTTAATTCTCTTTCACAATAATTTATTCACATTTAGTAAACATTATTATAGATCTAGCAAGGCTAATGTCCTTTTCAGATACATATATACTAAAGATAGTCTTCAAATTCATTTTGTTATCATCACTTAGACACCTCTCATTGGCTGCACACGTTGAATAAATACATCTTAACAAATACAGAATACCAGTACAGAATACTTTCAGTACGTTACATCCCAGTGATGTGTAAGACATATAACGTAGGAAAGCCACCATTATTTTCCACTACTTTCTTCTCTGTAGTAACGCTTTAAATGCTTGCCTTTTAGTACATTTTCGCAAAGCCTTAGCTGGTTCCTGTATCATAATCCCTTCCAGTGTATTTTTACATATTCTTGTAACATAATCCTTCAAATAAGCATTTTCATTTCCAGTCGCACAACTAGACATTGTGCCTTCCAATACTTGAAGGGAGCATACAAACAGGAGGGGGAACAGCTGTTTACGAGAGTGGATAGTGACAAGGGGGAATGGTTTTAAACTGATACATGGGAGGTTTAGATTAGATATTAGAAGGAAGTTTTTCACTCAAAGGGTGGTGACGCACTGGAATGGGTTGCCCAAGGAGGTCGTGAATGCCCCATCCCTGGAGGCATTCAAGGCCAGGCTGGGTGTGGCTCAGAGCAGCCTGGTCTAGTGGTTGGCGACCCTGCACATAGCAGGGGGCTAGAAACTAGCTGATCATTGTGGTCCTTTTCAAACCAAGTCATTCTATGATTTTATGATCTTTGCAAGTCTTCTTCAAAAGCCGTTTGCTTTCAAAAATGTCGATTAATAAATCAGTAATCCTGCCCCCCCTCTTCCATCAGCAAACAGTTCACTGTCTGGGAATGACAGCTCTCTCAACCGCCTACTGCAAATTCAGACACACATCTGCAGGCCCTAAATTTACAAGCTGTTTGAGATGCAGGGACCACCTTTTCTCCATATAAACTTTTTCTACTAATAAACCTGCAATAAACAAAGCTAACATATACCATCAGCACACAATACTTAAGAATAAAATGCTGAGACCTCAAAATTAACCAGGGCTCATTCAGTGTTTTCAGTGGTTACACACATAATACCTGCACCAACACTGCAATATATATGAAGGCTGCTCTAAAAGTAATGCATCCTATTTTATGATGTTGGCCCACAACATCAGAGGCAGATGGTGGTGGTACCGCAGTAGAGGCTGAACCCTCCCACCAGTATCCAACTGCATGTTGTTACTGTGTGACAGATGGCAGCAGACAGGCAGTCTGACAGAATGGTGTCTGACATGGAAGTGCAGAGGGAGCAAAGCTGTGTCACTGGATTCCACCGTGAAATAAAAATGGCACCTACTGACATCCACCGATGCTTGCTGAACCTTTATGGAGACCAAATAGTGGATGTGCGCACGGTGAGGCAGTGGATGGTGCATTTCAGCAGTGGCAACAGTGACAGTGGGCCATCTCTGCTCGTGTAGATTCTGGCATGTGTGCTCTTGTTCATCACTGGAGAAAATGCATAGCTAATGTGGTGACTGTCTTGAAAAACAATGTTTTGTGGCTGAGAATATGCACTGTCAAACAGTGTTACTGTGCTCTTTGTACCTGTTGTAGTTTTCATGGAAATAAATAGAAGGCATTACTTTCAGAGCACCCTACATACATATATTATTTTACATAAAAACGTATACAGTATATCGCCAAAATATCTGGATATTTTCATTGTCAGAAATATTACTCCCAAAAAAGCAGACAAGAAAGAACAAAGATGAGAAGCCAGAAATAAGTACAACTGTTGTAATAAGCTCATTATCTTCTGGTTTCTTTTTAAAGTACCTTCCTATTTAGAAATAGCCAATTGACATCGCCATTTCACATCAACTCCAAAAAGACTTTGTTTCAAAACATGCAAAAAATAAACAAGTTTGAGACTCATTTTTTAATCCAACTATAACAAAGCAGGATTCATTCTTTGTTTTGAAATTATCTATTTTGTAACATTTACTTATTACCTATTCACAACTTAAGGATTTTTTCACACCTGTTACTACAACAATTACCAGCTGGCACAACTCAGCAAGTACCAATTTTCAATCAATTAAATACACTGACTAGAATACCAATTTCCAAAGATATTCCCATTTAGGATTCTATTATACTAATTACAATTATCAAAGTAAAATTAACAGTAATCCCTTATTTTGTTGCATACTGCAGTTCTGAAATTACATCACATTTTTAGAAAATGTGCCACACACTGTATATGGCTTTAAAATACAAAAAAAAAAGGAAAAAAAAACCTTTTCATTTACTGTCTTCTTTTCAAAAAGTCTGCTCCTTCACAAATCTCAAGAACTGATTTTTATTCTTACACCATACTCGTTGAATCAGTATTTCAGAAATGTTCTTCTTTTTATCTTTATACTCATTATTTCATTTCCCAATGTAGAAAACTGCACTGTGTTTTATGCATACAATTATTACAGTTTTGCTGCATACATTTCCCATGGTAATGCTGTTACTTATTTTAAACTCAAAAATATGGAATTTAAGTTGCTAAATGAAGAATAAAATAATCAAGACTATTACTTTCCTCCTATAGGACACACAGTCTTATCTGTTTTGTAGCTACAAGAAGTTGCTCAAGTGAAGAACAACACACTGTTTTTCACAACAAGAAAAGTTGTTGATGCAAACTGTTATTTCAAAACATGCTCGAAGATGAAGGGCAAATGATAAACACCATTCTTCTTTAACTCAGAGATACACCACAATCCCAAAATGGTTTTTTAGATGGTGATCAACATTTTTATTTGGAGTGCAGAGAAAAAAGTTTAAAACTGCTCAGCATTCAGTTCTACTTCAGATATAGCATAATTTGGACAGTCTTACATTCTCTTGAAATCTCAATTTCCTGCTTACATTATCTTACCTCCAGCAAGGCTGTCATCAAATGATGTACATAGTTTCCACCTAGTGAACTCCTATTTCAATCATCATTCACCATTTTATTCTGAATTGAAGAAACAATTTAAAGCATGTAAATTAATTTGATACTGAGTTTGACTGATGTATTATAAGCTTCCTAATTAAAATTAAAAACCCAGGATAGACGGATATGTCCTTTTGAATCATCTTAAAAAAAAAAAAAAAAAAATCACTGCAATGACTTTTCGCCCTACTGCTAATCATTAACAGCCATATTTATATTCCCTTACTGCAAGGATGCTTTAATATTGAATTAAATATAAAGACTTATCACAAAGTAGTCACGTTTCAAAGAATGTGCAGTTGTTGGAAAAAGTCTAAACAATTTTAGACTGTTCCTAAATTTGCTACTAGGCCTCACCTCTCCTATGTATTACCATAATAGAATAAAAGACTATCCATTTTCTTCCAAGTACCTGCTTGCTCTGTAAGAGCAATGATTTGATTCAAAAATGCCAAGGAACCCAGCAGGGCTGAGATTACTTCCATTAAGACAGCAAAACTGAAGAAAAAAAGAAAAGACATCTGCCTCAGAGAATATGCACCAAATAACATTTCCTTAACATGCTCTAACAGATTAAGGCACAGAAGAGAATTTGAATTGGAAATTAATTTTTTATCTGCTGTCATGAAACACAGACATTATTAAAACAAGAAAGTATGTCAAACGTAGTACAATCTAATCCTTTTTAAGCTCTAGTCCAAAATAACACCAAACTAGTGGTCATCAAACACTTTTAAATTATACGAAGGTAAAAGTTTAAACAAAACATATTTTAAATAGTGTCACACAATTTTCTCCACAAAGTGGAGAAATGTAAGTTGTTATTCAGTTTTATCCAACCATTTCCATCATTTATACTTTCAGTAACAAAGAAGTGTGAAATAAAATGAACAGTTGCAAAAGAATGAAGAAAAGAATCCACATACAAAATCTATTAAAAAAATCCAAAAGAAGAAGTATTTGTGAAAGAAGTTCCATCTGAAAATCTGCAGACCACTGATATTTGGGTAGCAGCCAAAAATCCTGGTGAACACAGACAAGATCTCACAAAATACAATTACTGCCTTCACAGCTTTGGGAATACACATGCAAAATCAATTTAAACTGACACAGGAGTTCACACTTGTCCTCATCTAGGTCATAAAATATCATTTTATTAGGCATTCTGGATTATACATCCTCATTAGTATCTCAGCATCTTGGTTTTGCAGACTGGCATGAAACTGATAATGCACTGATGTATTCCCCTCATTAAGTATCACAATGCCCCTTAATGGTGATCTGTGAATTGCAGATGTATAGCTCTGAGTCATTCCTGTCAAGTACGTGACAAACACTCATACACCAAATTAGTATCTACAGATCAAACCTGAGACCAGCAAGAGGACAGCAGAACATAACAAATATCTAGAAGCATACCAAGTAGAAAGCATGACTTTTTTTTGTCAGAGGATGCCAGGAGACAAAGTATACATAAAGCTCAAACTCCCTTCTCGCTGAAATCAGTAAGGAAATGAGTCCTCCCTCACCCTGGTTTGCACAGGCTTCTTCTCCCGAACTTTCCCTTCCTCCTCAGCTTTGTACAGACTTCTCCTCTTGCTAAAACTTCCTCTAAGTACAGATTTTAAGTACAACCATTAGGACGGTGAAATTTTTTAAGATGTTATCCAGTATATTTCACCTTACACATACTTTCAGTACTGCACTAAATAAGCACTTCCTTGAAAATTGATTGTTTCAAATGCAAGGAAATGCAAAGCAAACACAAGAGGAAGCAAGACTTTCTACTGCACGAGAAGGAAATGTCAGCTTTCTTTAAGATTATTTTCCTCCCTCAGCTTCACTCAAGGGAGGAAGGGTATTATTACTAGGAACAAGAAATAGCCAGAGGTATTCAAGGTGCTCACGTCTAAGAAAATACGTATCTCAAAACATACATTTTATATTCAAGAAGGTAACGGCAATGTAGAGTGGAACTTGAATCTTATATCGTATGTCCATAGGCACAGCTGGACAAGCGTTAGGTTCAAGCTACAACCAGTTGGTAAGTCCAAGTTGGTTGTCCAAGTGTTGTCACCTACCTACATCATATTCATAGTGCCTTCTGTCTCGCATAATCACAGAATTCAACACTTTTGAGATCAGATAGTAGCTCAAAAGGCACTCGACACCTGTCCAAAAAAAGCATTCTCAAGAAAGTAAACAAAACAAAATGAAACAAAAAAGGGGGGGGGGTGGAAAATAAAATAGTAAAAAATAAAAAAGGAAGAAGGAAACAGAATACCTGCTATTTTCTTTTCTCCTTAACAGTTCAATGCACAGATATATTCAATTCGGGGAATTAATGGTTTCATCAAAATAATCTATACCACGCATCATACACACTCTTTTCACACATATTTAATGAGATCAGGAGCAGCGACACCAACTATCAACACTCTCATCTCAAGTCCTAGAAATCATTAGAATCAATTTGTTTTAAATTGCAGTTATCAGAAAAAAAAAAAAAAAAACAACAGTTGTTTGCTGTACAATTCCTTTCCTATAATGAAAATGCAGAAATACAATTATATAGGTTATATAAACATTTAAATGGAGTTTGAGACACAAAGGTTAAAAAAACTTTTCAAAATCAAAATGTGACGATCTTACATACAACTGCCTAATATAAAACCTTACGGAAACACCAGATCAAAATACATTTCTGACAAGAACCTTATCACACATCATTACCTTGGTTTGAAAATAAGTTCTAACAGACAATCCAAGTGAGATGCTAGAGATACATCTGTTTATGACTGGCTTAGCAACTTCCTTTGCAAATCATGTTTTCAAACTCTAAAATCTATAAGCAGTGTCTGATGAATGTTTATTTAGTGTGCTCCCACCTAAGTACATCTCCACTAAATTCATTAGTCACCTATTCCTGTGTTACATAAGCACTGTGAATATTTTACATTTTAATGGAAATCTGCTTAATCAAATTGGAGTTCTGTCTCAGCTTGCCCCAAAACTTCAAAGCAAAGCTCTTTTGTCATTCATTCAAAACCACATATGTAATGCATAAGTATGAACTATGACATACATATTTGGTTAGTAATAACCAAATACGTTGTATTTTAGTAACTAAGGATGTTTTTACACTCCCAAATGATTAGGAAAAAAACATCCTCCTGCTTTGTCCTAGGACATGGCACAATGCCAAATGACTGAGGACATGGCAGGATGATCAAAAATCTTCTAGTTAGCACATTTTGAGAAGATACCATCGCTCTGCCAAGACACAGTAGATGATCATATGCATGTGCCTGAATATAGCACTGAGAATGAGAATGGCTTAGCTCTGCAAGCCATCCTATTAGGCTAGCTGCTTCTTCTTTCCCACTTAACCCTGGTGTAATGGATAATAAAATCACCAACCGGAATGAGATGTCCATAAAACTCTTTGAATTCATTCCAATTAACTGGTTTTAAAAAAGATGAAACAGCACGGAGGAAATGAAAAATCTATGATCCTAGAGAGGTGATTTTTAAACTATTTACCTAACGTACACATTGCTAGCCAGATCTGCATAAGCAAACTGTGTTCATTTTAGCCATCTAACAATGTAGTACTTATTAACCATTTGTATTTATGAGTGCTATATTTATACATGCAAATTTTGAGGTTTTTTTCTAAATAAAGTTTTATAGTCAGAATAATTATTACTTGGCATTTATGTTTCCCAGCCTAGGACTTCAGTACCTACTAAAGTTTATTTGAAATTGTTCCCATTTTGCAACAAACAGGCTTATGGAATACAAGACTGTAATTTAATCAAACCATATAATTAGGGGCAGTTTGGGAACAAAGAATACATGAGCACAAAGATCTGTGCAAAAAAATAAATATAAAAGCTATATCATGCTAATACACACACGTTCTTTAAGATTTATTTTGCTGTTCTTATCTGCATGCAATACTAAAAGCAGTTTAATTGTTATTTGCATTTTAAATACAATAATTTATAAAGTGGCAAATTAATCTTCAAAACTATTTTAGGGAATAGGGGAAAACCAGCATACCAGCATAATCCAATGATTTGCAACAAAAGTAAAGAGATGGATGCAACTGCCTAAGGTCATTCAGCGAGCCAAGGGCAGGCAGAGCTGGAGCTAGAACTCAGAATCTTTTAATCCTAGCTTCATGTTTTAACAGTGGTAAACGCTGCCTGTCCCAGTCTGTTAGCAGAAACTGCATGTACGCTCTGACAGTAAAATAGACTCTTTGAATGTGTGATGCCCAAAGGAGAGGATGAAAAACAAGAAACCATATGTCTGAAGTCTTTCTGAATATGCCTCAAAAGCACCAGAAATAAGAAAGCTTTTTTTAAAAAAAAAAAACTGCTGCACATGAATAACCATGTTAAGATTCCTAATATGTTTTGAAAGAACTAAATGGAAGTTTGAATGGTAACACAGAAATCAAAGAACTATAGTAACAAATCAGTATTAACACGATGCACACTAAAAGGTTATGGCACCCACACTTCTTAAGGACTGTAAAGGCTCATCTTATCACCCCAGCTGTAAGACAAAACTTTCCTTGTCACAACGTGCAGAAAGAATGAGTTTTAATGGAGACCTGAATCCCTTTTTTCTCAACACCGCACCTTATTAATCTCAACTTATAACAAGGGTATGCAGTGTGTACAATAACATCAGTTCTTCGTAACAGATTTAATTCCAAAGTACCACCAGAAAACATAAAAAGAGATGACAGAAAGCCTCAAATATTTTGCAGAAGTCTGTCCAAGGAAAAAAAAAAAAAAACACAAAAAGATGCATTACCTGACAGCAATGTACTGTTCCAGTAAAAAAAAAAAAAAAATAGTACATGTTGCCATCTCCATAAGGTCTGGATATTATCTGCTCGCTTATGAACTTAGAAAATACCTTCCATACGGTACAACTACTAGAAAGTTCTACAGCCTTTTAAAAGTGTATAAGGAATACTAATACCACAGTTCATTGCTTTTTCCTCCTGAGTTCACATATTTTCCTCAGTATTTACAAGCAGGTGCTCTTTTACTTAAAACTAGAAATAAAAAGATCAACAAATTAGATCTTTCCAAGGAAACGTATGGTTATATTGCCCTCTGCTGATGAATAGCTAAAAATGGACATAAAACCAGAGCTCATACTCCAACAAATACATTTTAAAAAACATATATTACTAAAATTAAAACATTTGTTCTGCTATAATTCTAACAGACCCCAAATGTCACTTCTGTTTCCTCACAGAATTATCAGCAAACTAAGCAATATAAAAGACCCGAAGCAAAAAAAATAAAAAAGCTTTTTTTTTTTTTCTTCAAATTTCTGCTCTAAGATCTGGAAAATAAACTAGTTTAAGATAAATTTATCTTCATGGTCTCACTTTGAATCTCTTCCTATATGAAGATATTTATCCAATCAAGCTGTATTTTCATTAACACTTCATTTACTCTTCAAACAGATATGAAATATTTAGCAACAAGAAAAACAATCTACTCCACATTGATGTTAAAAGACTGTTTATAAAATGCAGTATGTAGGAGAAGTTGGGAAAAAAACAGTGTATCTGGCCTACAGAGGTTATTTGATGATAAAAATAGCTTATAAATCAAACTGTTTGCTCTCACACAGCCTCCAGGTTTCATGCTGGTTAAACTTTGGATTTACATTTACAACTATTCTGATCATTAGAAAAAAATTCTTGCTGTCTTCTTTAATTTACTTTTTTCACCATTACTATAGCTTACTGCTGACAGTGCTGATGCATTAGTAATACATACTGGAGCGAGAGATAACCATGTGAGCCAGCAAAAGAAACACCTTGTATGGGAAGAGTTTACATAAAGTGTTGCTCATTTTATCCTTGCTCTTATCTAGACTAGTTAATTATCTTCAATACAATTAGTTCAAATGAACAGCAGCCGTGCAGACACAGCTGAATGTACTTTGAAAGGCTTCAGCAGATTAAATTATAGCGTATATTTCTTTCTAGCCTTTAATTTCTTGGTCCTGCATACGCTGAAGTACAATTCCTTTATCTTAACTGCAGTTTTATGACGTGTTAATTAGATCACACTAGGTAATTTCATCTCATACCACATCTTTAAACTCTAATCTATATAGGCCTCTGATTTCCTTATATTGTTCTTAAAATATGATTAGCAACATACAAAAAAAATAGCATCACCTTGGAAACAAGGCAGTATGTTGTCCCAGCACACAAATAATGATCTTACATTTTCTCTAGGTTGTTCTCATTATGCCTTTTTAAAAAAAAATACAGAAGATTTTAAGGCTTGAGATAAAATAGGCAAACAGAAGGAAACCACGCCTATGATGTATTCTAAATAAAAGGGAGTTGTGCTCATCTTAATATTGAGCTTTATGCACTCTTATGCTCAACAAGTTTAAGATGACAGAAAAGAGAACACTAAGTTATGATTGTCTTAGATTTTTATCTTGATGGGATTAAATCAGAAACAGCAATTGGTGTAAGAGAAGAAGGGTATCGTTATACTTAAAGATGCATATGTTCTTTTTATTTCCATTCTATGCTGCTGATCACTATTTAACACTCTATCAAATCCACTGCTCCCTGTAGCTTTCTCAGGAGGGGAAGCAGAAGGAGGTGCCAGGCTCTGCTCCTGGGAACCAATGGCAGAAAAAGAACGGCACTGAGCTGCCAGGGGAGGATCAGGCTGGGCATTAGGAAAAATTTAGTCATCAGGCAGTCAAACATCGGAATAGGGCTCCTAATGAGGTGGCTGATGCTCCAGGTTGATGCTCATCAGTGCTCCACAGGCATTCAGACAACACCCTCACCAGTCAGGCATTCCAACTCAACAGTCTTTGAAGATCCCTTCCAACTGTGCAATTCTACTGTATCCCTTTAAAGACTCTCTAGGGAGTAATTTCAGTTTCTACAACATGTATTCTTGACTACAAATAGAATGCACATTTCCTTCATATCCACCTATAACATTTATATCCACTATGGCCAATACAACCAAGAAAGAAGATGATCATATATTTCCCTCCATCATGCCTATTCACCACATGTTTTTCTTTTCTAAACAGAAACTGAGACTCTAGAATTTGAACTTGCAAATGTCTTCTAAAACCATGATTCTGAAATACATATTACAATGACCATAATTAAAAAAACAGTATCTTTAGAACAGCCAAGATTTGGCTCAGCAGAATAACTGCATAATTGTTTTCCCTAGCTTATGTTCCTCTCAGTCCCTCTATTTTCTTCATGTAATTAAACTTCATTTACCTCCCAAACCCACTGATTATTGGTTCCAAATTTTTAATACATGGCTCAAGGGATTTCATATATACTTCTGAGAAAAGAAATAAAGCAAAACATTTTCTACTGAGGATCATAAGCATCATCACAGCTATAAAGCATTCAGTTAACAAAGCAATAAGCAGCTATCCCAATACATATGTACTGATAGCAACACTGGCAATCTCCAAGCTTACCAGTATGCATGAAACTGAACTTCAGTGACAAGACCAGAAGTGACATGCATGTACAGTAAACTAAGAAACAAAAGCTGAGACACATGAAAATGCTTATATTTTTACCAGCTTTTACAAAAAAATACAAATATCTTTTTTTGTCTTAATGCAATAAATCAGACACACAAATCCTCAAATATATGCTTTAAAACTATGTAACTGTATATCTGCGAGTGTAGTTTCCAAGTTACCTAAAAAGTAAGCAGCTCAATACCCAAGCCAAACTTGGATTTCCAAAATAGGTATTATTACCACTAGGACAGGTGTAGTAGGAAAATACTTCATTTATACCTAGAAGGAATGAGCTCCAGTTGAAAGACTGCAGCCACTTCCATTTACATTTTTCAAAAGGCACCTGACCACATCGAAAATGACAGTGACCACTAGACATCAGGGATGCTGTCACGTTCTATGAAGGGTTTCAGAGTTCATTAAGAAGGTGAAGGATATTTCCAACAAGACAGAAGCTATCCCATCTTTCTCACCACATGCATCTTCGAGCCACATTAAGAGAATGTCCTTGTAAATAGCATTCTAATTTCTGAGGGAGGGCAATGAAGACACGCAAGTAAACCATGTCAAGCCACACGAATGAAGCACTATATCATAGAATTGCTCAGGTTGGAAAAGACCTTGAAGATCATCAAGTCCAACTGCAACTTGACCATACTACCCTAGCAACCCTCCGCTAAATCATGTCTCTGAGCACCACATCCAAATGGTTTCTAAACGCATACAGGGATGGTGACTCAACCACCTCCCTGGGAGCCTATTCCAGTGCTTAACAACCCTTTTTGTAAAGAAGTGTTTCCTGATATCCAACCTAAACCTACCCTGGAGCCACCTACCCTGAAGGCCATTTCCCCTCATCCTGTCACCTGTCACCAGTGAAATGAATTGCTGAATTGTGCGTGTTTGCTGAAAACACACTGCACACATTAACATAATGCAATATGGAAGATCCTGTTTAGCAGAAAGTGTGATCTTACAATTAGGAAAGATTTGGGGTAAGGCTTCCTGCTGGAATAAATACTCATCACTCTATTGAAATCACTGCAGCTGCTATGTTTGAAACTGGCTGAGATACGTTCCCTCATCTTCAGGCACACAAGAAGAAAGCAATGAGTAAAGTGATGTAGGAGAATTCAGTACACATTTGACATTGAACAGAAAGGGTCTCCACGGTGGACTTCTGAGCAGGGATGTGTTTTGCTTTGTCCAAATACAAGCAGTTGGAGAGGCTTTCTAGAATTACGTATCATTTTTGAGTTATCAAAGCAGAATGATCTCAACAACAACACATAAATCTCCAGTCAGGGTACATCCTTAGATGGAAGGTCTTAAGATATTCTTATGAAAACAGAACAATTACACTTGATAGAAAAATGAATGAGTGACTGCTGGCCAATCTGAACTAACTACTGGGAGTGAAATGAAGTTTTAAAGAAAACATGAAAAGAAGGCCTGACTCTGAATCAAAAGTACTCCGTGTAAGAACTCAAAAGGTCTCAATGAACTTGGGATAAAAGCAGCTGAAGGGAAAGGCTGTCACTGTGGTTTTAGAAACAGACATCCCAAGAATAAACATTATTCTCTTAAATTGAAATGATGATCAAAGAATTAACATGTTACAAAAGATGCTGGGATGGAAATAGGAAGAAGTGGTAAGAGTCTTTATTTTAAAGCTCTTTGAGGAAAAAACATAAGACACCCAAAAATGACATGATAAACTGATAATCATATACAGTAAAATAAAGCAATTGCTCACCAAACTTCTCCAACTGCACTAAGGTTATTGTGCTAATTTTACCCATTATTTATTCAAAATACCATCTCATTTGTCTTCATTACTGCAAGCCATCCAACTTCATGGCTTCCTTCTTCCTTCTTAATGAAATTCATGCTACAACAAAATTGTAAACTAGATCTTTCCTGAAATAGACTTCTCCTGTTCTTATTTTCCCAATGAGAGAAATCAGAATTAAGAATGTTCAAAAAGTTATTAACCTTTTCTGCTATCTAGACCCATTCAAATTTTAAAAAATAAAATAAAAAACAAAGTAAATACTAAGTCTGTCAGAAAAATTCTTGAATATATTGAACATGCAGAGAGTAGAATCTGCAGAAAGCCTTAAGAGCTCAAAAATGGAAGACAGGTGGACTACCAAAATTATTATTTTAGAATTTAAAAAAGAATATGGATTATGTTTAGAATTTCCCTCATAGAGACTTACTGACCACTGTATAGTATAATGGTTTAATAAAACGCTGTATGCAGGTTGGTCATACTGCAATAATGTAGTGCTGTCGAGCAGTCAATAAAGTAATTAAAAAATGCAAGTCTATTTCACAACTGCAGTGGCAGGCATACACAAGTAAAACAGTAGGCAACACTACAGGCTTGGGGCAGAGTGGCTGGAAGACTGTGTAGAGGAAACCGATCTGGGGGTACTGGTCAACGTCCGACTAAACATGAGCCAGTGTGCCCAGGTGGCCAAGAAGGCCAATGGCATCCTGTCATGTATCAGAAATAGTGCTGCCAGCAGAAATGATTGTCCCTCAATACTCAGCTCTGGTGAGGCCACACCCGGAGCACTGTGTTCATTTTTGGGCCCCACTATAAGAAAGACACTGAGGCGCTGGAGGGCAACAAAGCTGGCAAGGCGTCTGGAACACAATCCTCATGAGGAGCAGCTGAGGGCACTGGGATTATGTCACAGTTGGGCCTGGTTCCATGACAAGGGGATAAAGGGACCCATGGACTCACACCCAGGTAGGTGAGGGGAGGGAAGGAAAAAAGTGGCAGGGAGATGAGCCTACATGAGGAAAACAGCAGCAACGAACTAAGGAAAAACTCAGTTTACTAAATATAGTAGTGGAATGTGAGATAATACAATATAATACAATATGATTGGAACTGAAGCTAATAAATCAAATAAAATGAGAAGGAGTTTCCAAAACTGAAGTCCTTATTCTAATGCTGTAGGCGAAACGGCCAGGGAGCAAAGAGAAGCAGTCTCATGACTCCCAGTCAGTTTTATCCTTCTCTCCAAATGGAAAACAGAAAACAGAAAAATGAAGTCTTCTGGGAGTGGCAGTTCATTCTTCTCTTTGAGACCAAGAGATCAGAACGACGGACAAACCATGGAACCACAGCATTAACTCTTTAACTCCCAGTTCACTTCATGTTGTTACGATGTAGGATACCAGTGAAGAATCATAAAAAAACATGACATTTTAGGCACTTCAGTCTGGAGAGGAGACTTAGGAGTGACCTTATCGCTCTCTCCAACTAGCTGAAAGGAGGTGTGGTGAGGTAGGAGTCTGCCTCTTCTCCCATGTAACTAGCAAAAGGACTAGAGGGAATGGCCTCAAGTTGCACTAGGGGAGATTCAGGTTGGATGTTAGGAAATACCGCTTTTCCAAGAGAGTGGTCATGCGATGGAATGGGCTGCGCAGGGAGGTGGTGGACTCACTCTCCCTGGAGGTGTTCGAGAAGCATTTAGATGTTGTACTGAGGGACATGATTTAGTGGGAAATATTGGTGGTAGGTCGACAGCTGGACCACCAGCTGGACAGCTGGATCTGTAGGTCTTTTCCAACCATGGTGATTTTATGATTCTATGATTCTGGGCAATAAAGAAAGCAAAAATCAAAGATGATGGCAAATGGAAAAAATAGAGAGTAAATATCAGAATGAAAAACATTTTTTCCATCAACAGACAAGGAGGAACCATACAAATTGTGACAAAGTTTAAAAAAAAATAGTTTAAAATAAAGAAAACCATTTATAGCAGTGAGAAGATGACACAGTAACCATAGCCACAAATTAAATCAGGACAACAAGTATTAACAGAAGTAACTCTTAGATTACGTGTTTTTATCACACAAGGCATTGTATGAAAGTCTTAAGTGGCTGNCACTGCAATGACTTTTCGCCCTACTGCTAATCATTAACAGCCATATTTATATTCCCTTACTGCAAGGATGCTTTAATATTGAATTAAATATAAAGACTTATCACAAAGTAGTCACGTTTCAAAGAATGTGCAGTTGTTGGAAAAAGTCTAAACAATTTTAGACTGTTCCTAAATTTGCTACTAGGCCTCACCTCTCCTATGTATTACCATAATAGAATAAAAGACTATCCATTTTCTTCCAAGTACCTGCTTGCTCTGTAAGAGCAATGATTTGATTCAAAAATGCCAAGGAACCCAGCAGGGCTGAGATTACTTCCATTAAGACAGCAAAACTGAAGAAAAAAAGAAAAGACATCTGCCTCAGAGAATATGCACCAAATAACATTTCCTTAACATGCTCTAACAGATTAAGGCACAGAAGAGAATTTGAATTGGAAATTAATTTTTTATCTGCTGTCATGAAACACAGACATTATTAAAACAAGAAAGTATGTCAAACGTAGTACAATCTAATCCTTTTTAAGCTCTAGTCCAAAATAACACCAAACTAGTGGTCATCAAACACTTTTAAATTATACGAAGGTAAAAGTTTAAACAAAACATATTTTAAATAGTGTCACACAATTTTCTCCACAAAGTGGAGAAATGTAAGTTGTTATTCAGTTTTATCCAACCATTTCCATCATTTATACTTTCAGTAACAAAGAAGTGTGAAATAAAATGAACAGTTGCAAAAGAATGAAGAAAAGAATCCACATACAAAATCTATTAAAAAAATCCAAAAGAAGAAGTATTTGTGAAAGAAGTTCCATCTGAAAATCTGCAGACCACTGATATTTGGGTAGCAGCCAAAAATCCTGGTGAACACAGACAAGATCTCACAAAATACAATTACTGCCTTCACAGCTTTGGGAATACACATGCAAAATCAATTTAAACTGACACAGGAGTTCACACTTGTCCTCATCTAGGTCATAAAATATCATTTTATTAGGCATTCTGGATTATACATCCTCATTAGTATCTCAGCATCTTGGTTTTGCAGACTGGCATGAAACTGATAATGCACTGATGTATTCCCCTCATTAAGTATCACAATGCCCCTTAATGGTGATCTGTGAATTGCAGATGTATAGCTCTGAGTCATTCCTGTCAAGTACGTGACAAACACTCATACACCAAATTAGTATCTACAGATCAAACCTGAGACCAGCAAGAGGACAGCAGAACATAACAAATATCTAGAAGCATACCAAGTAGAAAGCATGACTTTTTTTTGTCAGAGGATGCCAGGAGACAAAGTATACATAAAGCTCAAACTCCCTTCTCGCTGAAATCAGTAAGGAAATGAGTCCTCCCTCACCCTGGTTTGCACAGGCTTCTTCTCCCGAACTTTCCCTTCCTCCTCAGCTTTGTACAGACTTCTCCTCTTGCTAAAACTTCCTCTAAGTACAGATTTTAAGTACAACCATTAGGACGGTGAAATTTTTTAAGATGTTATCCAGTATATTTCACCTTACACATACTTTCAGTACTGCACTAAATAAGCACTTCCTTGAAAATTGATTGTTTCAAATGCAAGGAAATGCAAAGCAAACACAAGAGGAAGCAAGACTTTCTACTGCACGAGAAGGAAATGTCAGCTTTCTTTAAGATTATTTTCCTCCCTCAGCTTCACTCAAGGGAGGAAGGGTATTATTACTAGGAACAAGAAATAGCCAGAGGTATTCAAGGTGCTCACGTCTAAGAAAATACGTATCTCAAAACATACATTTTATATTCAAGAAGGTAACGGCAATGTAGAGTGGAACTTGAATCTTATATCGTATGTCCATAGGCACAGCTGGACAAGCGTTAGGTTCAAGCTACAACCAGTTGGTAAGTCCAAGTTGGTTGTCCAAGTGTTGTCACCTACCTACATCATATTCATAGTGCCTTCTGTCTCGCATAATCACAGAATTCAACACTTTTGAGATCAGATAGTAGCTCAAAAGGCACTCGACACCTGTCCAAAAAAAGCATTCTCAAGAAAGTAAACAAAACAAAATGAAACAAAAAAGGGGGGGGGGTGGAAAATAAAATAGTAAAAAATAAAAAAGGAAGAAGGAAACAGAATACCTGCTATTTTCTTTTCTCCTTAACAGTTCAATGCACAGATATATTCAATTCGGGGAATTAATGGTTTCATCAAAATAATCTATACCACGCATCATACACACTCTTTTCACACATATTTAATGAGATCAGGAGCAGCGACACCAACTATCAACACTCTCATCTCAAGTCCTAGAAATCATTAGAATCAATTTGTTTTAAATTGCAGTTATCAGAAAAAAAAAAAAAAAAACAACAGTTGTTTGCTGTACAATTCCTTTCCTATAATGAAAATGCAGAAATACAATTATATAGGTTATATAAACATTTAAATGGAGTTTGAGACACAAAGGTTAAAAAAACTTTTCAAAATCAAAATGTGACGATCTTACATACAACTGCCTAATATAAAACCTTACGGAAACACCAGATCAAAATACATTTCTGACAAGAACCTTATCACACATCATTACCTTGGTTTGAAAATAAGTTCTAACAGACAATCCAAGTGAGATGCTAGAGATACATCTGTTTATGACTGGCTTAGCAACTTCCTTTGCAAATCATGTTTTCAAACTCTAAAATCTATAAGCAGTGTCTGATGAATGTTTATTTAGTGTGCTCCCACCTAAGTACATCTCCACTAAATTCATTAGTCACCTATTCCTGTGTTACATAAGCACTGTGAATATTTTACATTTTAATGGAAATCTGCTTAATCAAATTGGAGTTCTGTCTCAGCTTGCCCCAAAACTTCAAAGCAAAGCTCTTTTGTCATTCATTCAAAACCACATATGTAATGCATAAGTATGAACTATGACATACATATTTGGTTAGTAATAACCAAATACGTTGTATTTTAGTAACTAAGGATGTTTTTACACTCCCAAATGATTAGGAAAAAAACATCCTCCTGCTTTGTCCTAGGACATGGCACAATGCCAAATGACTGAGGACATGGCAGGATGATCAAAAATCTTCTAGTTAGCACATTTTGAGAAGATACCATCGCTCTGCCAAGACACAGTAGATGATCATATGCATGTGCCTGAATATAGCACTGAGAATGAGAATGGCTTAGCTCTGCAAGCCATCCTATTAGGCTAGCTGCTTCTTCTTTCCCACTTAACCCTGGTGTAATGGATAATAAAATCACCAACCGGAATGAGATGTCCATAAAACTCTTTGAATTCATTCCAATTAACTGGTTTTAAAAAAGATGAAACAGCACGGAGGAAATGAAAAATCTATGATCCTAGAGAGGTGATTTTTAAACTATTTACCTAACGTACACATTGCTAGCCAGATCTGCATAAGCAAACTGTGTTCATTTTAGCCATCTAACAATGTAGTACTTATTAACCATTTGTATTTATGAGTGCTATATTTATACATGCAAATTTTGAGGTTTTTTTCTAAATAAAGTTTTATAGTCAGAATAATTATTACTTGGCATTTATGTTTCCCAGCCTAGGACTTCAGTACCTACTAAAGTTTATTTGAAATTGTTCCCATTTTGCAACAAACAGGCTTATGGAATACAAGACTGTAATTTAATCAAACCATATAATTAGGGGCAGTTTGGGAACAAAGAATACATGAGCACAAAGATCTGTGCAAAAAAATAAATATAAAAGCTATATCATGCTAATACACACACGTTCTTTAAGATTTATTTTGCTGTTCTTATCTGCATGCAATACTAAAAGCAGTTTAATTGTTATTTGCATTTTAAATACAATAATTTATAAAGTGGCAAATTAATCTTCAAAACTATTTTAGGGAATAGGGGAAAACCAGCATACCAGCATAATCCAATGATTTGCAACAAAAGTAAAGAGATGGATGCAACTGCCTAAGGTCATTCAGCGAGCCAAGGGCAGGCAGAGCTGGAGCTAGAACTCAGAATCTTTTAATCCTAGCTTCATGTTTTAACAGTGGTAAACGCTGCCTGTCCCAGTCTGTTAGCAGAAACTGCATGTACGCTCTGACAGTAAAATAGACTCTTTGAATGTGTGATGCCCAAAGGAGAGGATGAAAAACAAGAAACCATATGTCTGAAGTCTTTCTGAATATGCCTCAAAAGCACCAGAAATAAGAAAGCTTTTTTTAAAAAAAAAAAACTGCTGCACATGAATAACCATGTTAAGATTCCTAATATGTTTTGAAAGAACTAAATGGAAGTTTGAATGGTAACACAGAAATCAAAGAACTATAGTAACAAATCAGTATTAACACGATGCACACTAAAAGGTTATGGCACCCACACTTCTTAAGGACTGTAAAGGCTCATCTTATCACCCCAGCTGTAAGACAAAACTTTCCTTGTCACAACGTGCAGAAAGAATGAGTTTTAATGGAGACCTGAATCCCTTTTTTCTCAACACCGCACCTTATTAATCTCAACTTATAACAAGGGTATGCAGTGTGTACAATAACATCAGTTCTTCGTAACAGATTTAATTCCAAAGTACCACCAGAAAACATAAAAAGAGATGACAGAAAGCCTCAAATATTTTGCAGAAGTCTGTCCAAGGANCAGATCTGAGTTGCCAGACATTATCTGGAAGGACATAGGTAGGATATATGATATATGGTAGGAGAATGCAATTAATTTTTAGCACAACCTCTGCTTAGGAAAAGGGTATATATAAGAGAGTATAATGACAGGGTGTAAACAGGAGAATATACTGACACTTCAAATGCCTGGGCATCCACTGCCACTTCAATCACCTTCTGGTAGCTGTGGCACCTGCATGACCTCCAAAAGCCACACAGGTCTCATGGAATTCCAGTACTCTTACAGCTTGACAGAAGAAAGCAAAATATCTTACCAACTTCACATGGTCTTAGGCACCTGTGTTTCAGCAACTGACCCAAACCCAGAGACTATTTTATAAGCCTCAAGTTCATAAAAGCTATTTCTCAGTTGAAATTATTTTTCTGTGAAAAAAAAGCCAGAATGAAAGTGGTATCTCTGTACAGGCTGACATTAATCTATGGACAGAAAGTACCCACTGACAATAGTTTTTTTCAGTAAATGAAGGATAATTATAATCGGCTTTCTGATGAAAAGTAGTGGAGACAAACTGTATTGATTTACCCACAGATTCATGTAAATTATATTCTGAAATGGAAGTTTATTGCAAATTAATGACTTTTTCCAGGGAAAAAAAATGATCACTTTGTTTGTCGGTGATAACTGCTATAAAGCAAAAACTTCTAAACTAGTTGGAGCAAGGGAGAAGCCACTGAGTATGCCAATGTTGTACATTTATTACTTTGATAAAATGAACTTTTACAAGATAATGTAAGCAAATCAAAGAAAAACTAGATTCCATCATTTCTACCCACTCAGGTGCCAATATGTACTCCACCATCTACAATTATGCCTTAAGGAATCCCCCTCTCCTTATTTTGTATTCAAAACTACATTTAAAAAGCCTGGTGTTTTTGTTAATAATATTTCACTGTAGCACTGGTTTGATACTTTTTGAGTAAAATAGCACAGCTAAGAGTTCTCTACTAGAAACATATATGCATTACCTCAATCACACATGTGGTAGCACCACACTAAAAGAGTTAGGTGGGAAAAACATCAGGAAAAACGTACAATGAACTTCAGTACTGAGACACTTAGAGAATAGCACAGTCTGAAAATAACACACCATCATATTAAGATTCAGAATATGAATTTGCTATTATTTGCACAAGGTGCAATTATATCCACAAAGTGGGATGACACAGAAAACAATAAAACATAATTCTCTATTATATATGCAGGTAAAATATCATTACTATTTCAAACAGAAAATATGACTTGGTGGCACCTGCAACATCAAACACCACAACTGTAGGTAACTCAGATTGTTCAAATGAAGATACATCACAGTATTCCGATGCGCACTTGTATCACTTGGATATATACAGGTGGATATTGTAGGGGGCATTAGAATAGGTTTAAAAACAGCAAAAAAAAAAAGTCATTTCTTTAACTTAGTATCTGTAAATTTAAAATTATAAATTGTTAAGAGAATCATGCCATACAAGTCTTTTAAAACTGCCTGAAGTAAGATTCTATTTTTAAAGCAATTACAATTCTAAATTCAACATCTCTAAGTATTACAAAACTGGAAGTACACAAGTTATGACTTATTGAGAAACTGACTATCTCTCCATCACAGTGGTAGATCTGAGGCCACAAGAACCAAATGTTAGAGAGAGATGTTTTATAGGAGCTGTTCTTGGGAAATGGCAAGTTTGTGATACAGGAACCAAACAGAGGATGCAGATGATGGCAGCAATAAGATGAGCAAAAACTAAAGATAAGAAACAGATTTAAACTTTTTTTTATATATATATAAAAGAACACTCCATGACAACCATACAGCTTAAACTACAATGATGACCCTATGACTATGAACATCCAAGTGTAGAATACACAGCAAGTGGCACACTAACATCATGATCAGATACAGAAAGCATGTCTCATTCCCAAATCCTTGTAGTATTTCATTAGCAGCCAAGTCAACAATATAAAGAGGGTAATTATGATTTCTACTAAGTAAAAACATTTAACTTGCACAACTTGAACAATGCTGCTATCATCGCAAACTGATGTATCAACATGTGTTTAAAAAAAAAAAATGTGACTTTGACAGCAGAACATAATTCGAACTAGCAAAATGAACTGATGCAATAATCATTCACGAGCTCACATGTAGCTATTGCTGACACTCAGTATTAAAACGTGGGTATGGGTCTAGCAAAATTTTTTTTTAGCCCAGACTTTCAAATCATTCAACTTCATTTCAAAAAAAAAGAAGGGGGGGAGTAGGGAGGAGGGGGGAATTTAGCATGATTTTCATTTTTGTTTTTTAAACAGACAACTGTAACATTTTAATGAACAAAAGCAACAAAATAGCCTCTTTTAACAATGTATTATCTCAATAAAGTCTGAGAGGTGGAAAACTGCTATTGTGTACTCATTAAGTCTAATTTCTTCTCTGGTATGATTACTGAAGTCATACATATTGTCTCCCACTGCATGTTTCATAATAAGTATATTGATTGGATAGAATAAACTGGACATGGCCATTCTCAAGACCATGGCTCTCTTTAACATAAACAAATCAGGATAGTAAATAACTTTTTTTTCCCTTTAAAGCAGTCATAACTGCTTGAGGCTGTTGCAGCACAAAACTAAAATATCTTCACAAATGTCTCCAAACAGTCAAGCTGAAAATCTAAGCCAAAGTTTCATTTAACAGCCTGTCAGTTTTTTGATGTGAAGTTAATGAATGCAGTGGCAAACAAATCCATCAAACCCAACATCAAAACAACTGCACTTCATCCCACCAAAGGGAAAAATACAACCTGCAGGCCAGCGCTTTGATCTAACCTATCCACAGAAAAGGTGTTGCTAAGCAGCTCCTGCCAAAGAATATGCATGAGTAATTACCAACTTAATTTTACAAAAGTGAGCAATTATTCTTAAGTAGCCATAGTTTCAACAGAAAAGGTTGGTAGACTTCTCTCTTCAGGTTCTGCACATCAGCTAAAGAATAAAAAGCTTTCCAACACAGAACTCTTCAACATTTAAAAACATATCACGTTCTGAAATGAGCTACAATACAAAGGAATCATTATAATGATGAGTAAAATCACCTAGTGTGACTTCTATCCCTGATAGAAGGCAGTAAAATTTACATACATTTACACTGAAGGAGAATTCTCAAGTGATGCCAGAACACACACACAGCAAGCAGTGGGAGCAGCGTTTGGAAATGCCAGCGTTTTCCCTTTTGAGAAAGCTTTTAACTGTATGGATAGGTATTGATGTGGGCAAGGGATAACAGACTCGTGAGATGCTGAGACAAGAGGATTTGGAAAAGCAATGGATAGGGAAACATTTGGATTCAAACAGTAACAAAAGGAAGATGGAAAGAAATAGCGTAAAATAACCGCTAGCAAGTAAAAAAGAACTAGAGATCCCTCATCATACCACCTGGACATTTTGTACACAGAATCTCCACCTCAACTCAGCCCTGTGTTTTGTGAACTTCCTTCACCCATCACGATTAGGCAGAATCATGCAGTGTTATTTGAAAGGATTCACTGTAAATAGGAAGTACTTGTCTACACTGACGCCTTTCAATCAACACTCATAAACAGCAGCAAGGTAAAAGAGAAATGCCAAGGAAAAAAAATGGATTTTATTGAAGATTTAAATCTCCTTCCAATATCAAGCTGAAGTGTATATAGATCACTGATCCTACCTACAGGAGCTAGAATTTGGGTAGGGCAAAATCATGACTGAAAATCCCAATTTTGGCACCTCTCACACTTAAAGCCTTGTATGATGGCAACATCGGCATTCATTAAAAATAAAAATCACAACAGAAAAAAAAATTAATAAATACAGATGGATCGCAAATGTTTGAGGAACAAGGGATAAGGGTTTCCCTCCTACATCTAATAAAGATTAATTTTTTGCTAAAGGGAAACATGACTTTTCTCAGACTACAGAAGTATCTTTCTATTCAACCACTTCAAAAGAATTTTTATTTTACTAGATACAACAAAATTGTGGAAGTATTTATATTCTGTGACTGGAATAGCTGCACATAAACCTATCTTCAACATCAAGTTACCTACACTGCACAAATCAAAGTACATACATACAAAACGTACAAGCTAATTACTACTGGCCCAGCTGCTTTACTAATAGTAACAAAATGTATTGGTGTAATGACTTCACGAAACTACATATTTCCAATCTACTCATATAAATATCTCTCCATTAGGAAAAAGACAAAACTCACTAAAGATATATTCCACCTGCCCCTATTTTGCACAATTTTAAATTTTCAAAATTAAGAAGCCTTTACCAAACTGTAATTATAGGAAGACCCCTTGCCAGCTTCATTGCCTTTCTCTGAACACGCTCCTCAGTGTCTTTCATGTAGCGAGGGGCCCAAACCTAAACACAGTACTTGAGGTGCAGCCTCACCAGGGCTGAGTACAGAGGAACAATTACTCCCCTGCTCCTGCTAGCAGCACTATTTCTGTTCCAAGCCAGGATGCCATTGGCCACCTTTGACACCTGGGCACACCGCTTGCTCATGTTCAGTCAAGCAGCAATGAACAAAACAATGGACATTCCCAGGTCCATTTCCTCCATAGAGTCTTGCAGCTACTCTGCCCCAAGTCTGTAGCATTCCCTGGGGTTGTTGTGGCCAAAGTGCAGGACCCGGCACCTAGTCTTGTTGAACTTCATCCCACTGGTCTCAGCCCAGTGATCCAGCCTGTCCAGATCCCTCTGTAGGGCCTTCCTATCCCCAGGCAGACTAATACTCCCTCCTAACTTGGTGTCATCTGCAAACTTACTGAGGGCACACTCAATGCCCTCATCCAGGTCATCAATAAAGATACTGAACAAGACAGGCCCCGGTACCAACCCGTGAAGAACACCACTCATGACCGGATGGCAATAGGATTTAACTCCACCAACACATTCTGGGCCCAGTTCTCCAGCCAGTTCTTTAGCCACCAAAGAGTGTATCTTTCCAAGTCCGAGCCTAACACTTTCCTAGGAGAATACCACGGGAGACAGTGTCAAAGACTTTGCTGAAATCTAGGTAGACTACATCAACAGCCTTTCCCTCATCCACCAGGTGAGTCACCAGATCAGAGGAGATCAGGTTGCCCTTCATGAATCCATGCTAGCTGGGCCTCTAGTTGTCCCCCAGATGTTGTGCAATCTCACTCAAGATTATCTGTTCCACAACCTTCCCTGGCACCAATGAAATCAGGCTGACAGGCCTGTAGTTCCATGGATCCTCCTTACAGCCTTTCTTCTAGATAGAAAGGCATCACATCAGCAAGCCTCCAATCCTCAGGGACCTCTGCAGTTGACCAGGAACACAGATGGATGGTGGAAAGCGGCTTGGCTATCACCTCTGCCAGCTCCCTCAGCACCTTCAGGTGGATCCCATCTGGCCCCACGGACTTGTAGCAATTCAGCTGGCATAGTGGGTCTCTAACTGATTCCACCTGAATCAAAGGGGGGTTTATTCTGCTCCCCATCCCAGACTTCCAGGTCAGGTGGTAGAGTACCCCAGGGGTAACTGGTCTGACTTTTAAAGACAGACATAAAGAAGGCACTGAGAACTTCAGCCTTTTCCTTATCCTCAGTGGTATATATATATTTGTAAAAAAAGTTTTTGTTCTCTTTTACTACAGTGGCCAGGTTGTGTTCAAACTAGGCTTTCGGCTTTCTCATTTTCTCCTACATATCCCAGTAGCTTCTCTGAACTCTCCCTAAGTTGCCTGGCTCTTCTTCTCCAGAAGGTAGACTCTCTTTTTCTCCCCTGGTAGGTTCTCATACCAGCTGCATCAGAAAGTCATCTTCCACACGCTCCAGAAGCCTCCAAGACAGCTTCTTCTGCACTGTGTTATAGTTCCAGTATATACCAGGAAAGTTGATGTCTCCCATGAGAACAAGGGCTTGTGATCACACAACTTCTGCCAGATGTCCACAGAATGCCTCATCTGTCTCTTCATTCTGGTTACGTGGCCTATAGCTGACCCCAACCAGCAAGTAAGCATTGTTGGCCCACCCCTCATCCCTACCCTAGATACCTTATCCTTCCCAGTCTCAAGCTCAGCATCAAAACATTCCCTAATATAGCCACACCACCACCTTTCCTTCCTTGCCCATTCCCTGTAAAGAGCTTACAGCCATCCTTTGCAGTGCTCCAGCCATGGGAGCAATCCCACCATGTTTCCCAGCTGACAAGTCAGTTTGCCTGCTGCAAACTCCTCCTGTTTGTTGGTCACACTGCATGCATCAGTGCACTTCAGCTGAGCCATTTGCCTCACCCCCAATCCCTGCACCTTTCCATCATGCTCATCTCTAGTGAGCCACAATTTAACCTCCTCCCCCTTCATACCTAGATTGAAGTCTTCTCAATGAGCCCTGACAGCTCCTGGGCTAGGATCTATTTCCCCCCTTTGAGACAGGTGAGACCATCTACAGCCATTTCTCCAATTNAAACATTAAGTAAGACATCTACTGATACACATAATATTCCACTGGCGGTAAATGAAGTGCTCTACAGCCAATCTACATATCTCAGTAGGCACAGTACAGCTGTAGTACATCGCAACTTGTTCATCATGGTACTGACTGATACTCCTGCAACATCTTCAGGAATTCAGCAGAGACAAAATTACAAGTCATCCATAAGAAATTAAGAATAAAAGTGTTTCCTGGTACAGGAAGCTCTGCAGAACTATCCGTTAAACTGCATTTCATGAAGGTATATTCCTTCAAAAAGGAAATACAAGAACACAATTAAAATGATATTTATTTGTGCCTATTCTAACTGTAAATGATGCATAAATGTCTAGCAAAAAAAAACCTTGCTTCTTGTTTTTGCCTGTAGCAAATCATAAGATAGCAGCAGTTTCTAAAAGCCAGCAGCAAAATCCTGAGCAGTACAACCGTAACAAACAGAGGAACTACAAAATAAAAAAAAAAAGGGGAAGGGGGAAGTGCCTCTAAGAATTCAGTTTTTCTTCATTTCTTTGTATTTGACATTTCAAGAAACCCTACGAGCCCTTCATATTAGGGAGGGCCTTGAGAACCATTCTGTGTATCCCCCGATCATACAACTTTCCTTCTAAGAAGCTACTATTCAGAGTCTTTTACCATCCGTACAGAAGTTAGCACCAGCGATTATTTCAGATGTGGCAACAATGAAGCAAATGACATGAAGAAATTTACATTTGTCTTTCAGGTCACTACAAAGTTATCAACAGACTAAGATAACAAATGTGGCACGAATCCTGTTTGCCTAACTCAGAGCATTTCATTTCAAGATTTACTGAGGTAAACACAGCCCCCTTTCCAGACATCTGCACACCTGCTGCATTCATCAACATAATTTTGATAATCGAGGCATAAAAAGCTAAAAGTAAATTTTCTGAAGGACCAAATTACAAAAGTGGTAAAAAAAAAAATATTAAAAAAAAAAACTTTACTGGCTGACAGTCTGCATTCTCATTTACAATTAGTTGTGAGAAAACAGTATTAATCCTAACTTGCTTTTAAGGCTCGTATAATATCAATAATCTTTTTGTATCCTTTTTCAGAAGAGTCACAATGAGTGATGCTCATATACCAACACAGTCAATTCTGATCATCTGTTCAGTTTTGCTACTATAAATTTGTGTTTTCAAGTATTTGAAACTGCAGGCAAAATATAACTCAGACAGTATTGCAAAATACAGTACTGGCAACAACAGGCCAATCTTTCTGAATGAATTCAGGTAAACTAAGTGTTAATCCAAGCTGGAAACAAGGTATTTGAGGCTACCACTTAGAAAGCTTTCTGTCTGACATAAATATTTGCAAAGACCTCTGTGAACTCAACTAGTTCAATATATTCAGCTTTCCAATCCACTGTTAAGTTACAAGGCATTTGCCAAGCAATTAGCTCTACAGCTTTCTGCTCAGCTTCTCTGCCCTTCAACAGCTTTAGTAACCTTCACTTTCTATGACTTCTCCTTCACATGCACAGATGCAGAAATAAATCACATGCTTATCACTGTACACTTACAAATAAAGGCATATATTGGCTCACAACAATCTCAAAATTCTCTTTTCTAACTGCTAGTAGTACTAACAAAATCAAACAAACAAAAAAATCAAGTAATAACGATGTGCTTTAACATAGCATTCATGTTCTGAATTGATACCATACAGCAAGTCTTTCATTTTGGATTTTTTTCAAAATATGCACTACTGTGACCTGGTAGCTACCTTGCCAGAAAATTATTAAGAGGTCAAACAAGTTTGGAAGTGCATTTCAATGCCAAACAGATACCAGATAATAGGAAAAAGCCACACAACAAATCACAAGATGGAGAAGGAAACAACAGGATTATGTTGCACTTAAATTATCATCCCAGAAGCTTCAGAAGGTACTGCTGGCAGCCATTCAGGTAGCATGAGCCAAAAGAAGCACCTACATCATTTCAGAACTTACATGAGCATAGATGTGCTCAAAAAAACCATCTTGTGAATAGCTCTGGAAGGTAAACAAGATTACTGAATTTTAATTAAAAATAAAAATCCAAACGAATTGCAGCAGCATAATCAATACAAACTGCATTATTTAATCAAGCAAAATTTAATTGAAGGCTTCCACATAAAATTCATTCTCTCCGGATTTAAAGCTTTCAAATTCAAACTGTTTTGTACCAATTTTATAGGTAGTACAGCAGCCAATAAAATTTCACATTATTCTAAATTAGCTGCTATGTTTTAGACACATTACCTTTCTGAAACAAAATACTGATTCTGATGCATGCTGGAGTTCAGCAACAGAGCCCAAGAAAGAAAGCCAGTTCAGTCTCCAGGCTAATCTGTAGCATTACTGCCCAGTTGATTAAGGAGACCCATGTTACACAAAGTTAACACCTTTCCTCCTCAAGACAAGCACTTCATCAGTATAGGACAGAAGAGCTATCTCACAGAAAACAAGAATCTGCCTGCAAAAATACAAGTAGCATATATTGCAAATGTTGCAAAGCAGCACAGAACACCAGTGGTGATACAGAATGCCCACTGATGAAGACTAAAATACTGTCCGAAATGAAATAAAAAACTACTGCTGGATTTTTAGAGATGCTGAATTATGCTGCCAGCCGATAGGACCTATAAAGAGCTCAGCACCTTCCACAAGTCAGAAAAACATTCGCTGGGCCGTCATTCTTGTATTATATAGCTAGCACTTAATTTATCCATATAAAAGAATGGAAGAGCAGATTTTTTTCTGTTATTTATTTCCACACAAAGACAAGAAAATCAAGAGCACAACATCATTTCAGAAGTTTTCTTAATCTACAAAAGCCCTCTCACTAAATTCTGACTGCAGTCCAATTAAAGACCTCATAGCTTTGAATATCACATTCAACAACCACAACATGTAGAACATCAAGGGTCAGCTTCTTTTAACAAGTCTGCCAGACTAGGTCTGCAGGATCAGGCAAATAATAAATAAGACTGCCAAAAACACAAAAGTAAAGATGCAAACTTCAGAAGTTACCCTTCTGCATGCAAGTTTCTGTCACAGCCACAAAAGGATCATGGAAGATTTCACTTTTTTCCAGGCAAAAGAACCTATAATGAGTGACAAATTCAAAACCCTAATAAAAAAAAAGACTCAAGACTACC
Source organism: Pavo muticus (assembly GCA_016647715.1). NCBI lineage: Eukaryota > Metazoa > Chordata > Aves > Galliformes > Phasianidae > Pavo > Pavo muticus. Next base: position 199,620 of record JACDJE010000359.1, read on the forward strand.
AAGACAATTTTGAAATAGCTCACTCACTCTGCAGGTACCCAGAAGCATTTGGAAGCAGACAGATTACCATTTTTCCCATGATCAAGCATTTGTTACAAATATGATCTGCATGAACTTTCATTATGCAGACGGAAAAACTAATGAAAATTTAAGAGGAGACTAAAAATACCATCTTAACATCCTATGGAATATCATGCTAAAATGGTAAACAAGATCATACAAGCCTTACAACTCTCCATTAACAAACAGGAAATGCTACCCTTTATAACACAAGCTAATTTTTAAATTTTTTTAAAGGCTTGGAATGCATGCTTAGACTGTTTATAATACACTGGTGAGACTGAGAAATAAATATTGAAGTGACTTGCTTTAAAAAATATGCATATGCTAGGCAATTGGTTCTGTGGAAGCCTGCAGATTTCTCTCCTCTAACACACGTTATACTGCTACATTTCACAGGCCAAAGATCTCTAGTACATAGTGGTAGAGATTAGAAAACACTTGCTAGATTCCTCTAATCAGTGATCTGTCCATCAGAAGGTGATAAATGTTTTTAACAGCCTTCCATGTTTTTATTCTTACAGACCTTTTTTTGTTGAAGGAGAGAAATAGGCAATATATTGGCAAAGGAAGCCAACTGCCTGCTCTGCTAAAACTGCAAATGTGTTCTGGATGTTCTGGATTTAGAGATCATAAACAGAAACATTACAAAACTGCTGTCAAAACACTATAAAGGCCTCTCCTTTCAACAGATTCAGCTATGAGGAGTTGCTGATGACTGATTACTGTACATATATGTGTATGAATCATTATGGTTACATTAACACAAGGCATTCAGTTTTTAATCAAAAAATAACAGAAAGCTGCCTGATAACAATTATGAATAAGTTGATGTGTAATGATTTTAAAAGAAAGAAAGCAATCAGAATGCTTTGAAGCAATTTGTAACTTTCAAATAATGACAAGTAAGCCACATGCTATTTCTAACAGCTATTGAAAAGAGCATGCATTATGGAAAGAAAAGCCTGTAAGATTACCAATGCTCAGATTCCCTGAATACTAGCTCCAAATATCAGACTAGCAGGATTGTGCAGGCTGCAGTCAGAAACTGGCTTGTCCAGAATTACCTACTTTGTGTCAAGACCAGTTTGTACAAGCAATTGTATCAGAATACTCCTCCATCTTCCCAGAACTGGTGATAATGTAGAAATAGCACTTTCCAATTTGAGAAGGCAGAATGCAAAGAGTAACAACTACAGAGAAATTCAACACAAATCTTAAACAGACATTTAAAGAAGATTAAATAGACTGAATTTGACAATTACAATTTTTTGCTCCAGGTCTCTTGAAAGCAAAACAACTTCTCAAAGACAAACAAACTGGAGATTAAAAAACAAGAGCTGGGGCTGTTCAGCCTGGAGAAGAGAAGGCTGTGAGGTGACCTGATAGCAACCTTCCAGTATCTAAAGGGGAGCTACAGGAAGGAAGGGGACAGACTCTTAGCACGGTCTGTAGTGATACAACAAGGGGAAATGGCTTCAAGATCAAAGACGGTAAATTTAGGTTAGATATAAGGAAAAAACATTTTACAGTGAGGGTGGTGAGGCACTGGAACAGGTTGCCCAGAGATGTAATAGATGTCCCATGCCTGCAGACTTCCAAGGTCAGGCTGGATTAGGCCTTGAGCAACCTGATGTAGCTGTGATGTCCCTGTTCATTGCAGGGGAGTTGGACTAGATAGCCTTAAGAGGTCCCTCCCAACTCTGAGGATTCTATAATTCTAAAAATAAAAAATAATTTGATCTACTTCCGATCACAGGTGCCTACAAATTGCACAGATTCTCTGAGTCCACACATGCTTTACAGCTACAGAAACAGCAGCATCTTTATTCTCAGTTGAAAACTGTGGGAGATGGAGAGGCCAGCTCGGCCTTGTTGAATGTCGACTCGCTGATAATGAGGCTCTGGAAAGGAGACAGAAGGTCTGAATAAACAGGATTGTTTTGTACCTAGCCATAAGATAAACTCTCTGCTGATTATGAAGACTTGTTATGGAATTTGCTTGTTTTCTAGCCAATGGATTGTAAGTGGAAAAGTACTGAAAATGTGTGATATTCTGCATCAACTAAACTACTTCCCTTTTAACATCCTTTCTCTTTTTGTTCCAAGTATTAAATAAAACAAAATCACTTCTTGTAGGAGATGAAATTCATGATACAGCCAGATCTTTTACTGTAATTTTTCATGCAAAAAATTTCCAGTTCTGCATCAACTAAACTACTTCCCTTTTAACATCCTTTCTCTTTTTGTTCCAAGTATTAAACAAATATAAAAGGCTTGCTTTAGAAAGTAGAGATATAGAGACATACGTCATGATCGTGATCATTACAGCAATAAAGAAATCTTCCCGGCAAGAGAACCCTGTGCCGTGTTGCTAACTCGCGACAGAAAACCAGCAGTACTTTCCAAGCAATCACATAGTAGACAGCAGCAGAGAAGCCTACTCAGCCTACTCAGGCAAACGAGTACAGAACCACACAAACCCATCCAACAGCCAACTTCCTTATGGAGCTCCACTGATTGATCACTTCAGCCTGCATCATAAAACCAATCTCACTTCAGATCCTGAAGTCAAACTTGGAAACACTTTGCTTAACGGGGTTAACTTCATTCAGATTAGTAAGAACTAGTGGTTGTGAAGCAAGTAATTATAATTAGTAAAAAAAAAATAATAACAAAAATATTCAACTATTGCTTTATTAAGGCACCAGCAATTAAATTATATTCAACTATGCTGTATACAGATCTTTACCAACAACACAAGAATCCTGGCCTCTATATCTCATTAGTTTTTTATTATCAAATTCAATGAAAATTTGATTTTAAATGCTTTAATTAACTTACAACAGTGGCAGAGAAGATGTCAAAAATTTTCCTCTCCAATCCTGAAGCAAAAGCAGTGCAGAAATCTCACTGTATTTCTCAATAGTACACTTAAACAAATAGTCCAGTAGCTGGCTACTGTACTGAGACACAGACTAAAACTTAAAGATCATAGTTCTGCATCAACTAAACTACTTCCCTTTTAACATCCTTTCTCTTTTTTTTCTCCAAGTATTAAACAAAACAAAATCACTTCTTGTAGGAGATGAAATCCATGATACAGGCAGATATATTATCCTGTTTGGATGCAGGAACAAAATATTTATTCCCTATAGCCAGCAATAATCAAATAATAAAAGCGAACTGGAATGGCAAGTACAGAAATTCTATTTATAGCTTTCTCTTGGTCTGTCAAAGCTCTCTCATTAAAACAGCCACAGGACCCTACTTTCAGGATCTCCTAATACCAGTTCATTTTTATTTCACTGTTTCTTCCCTATCTATGGCACAGGTCTTCAGACATATTATCCACAAACACTTGGCCTCTGTTTTGGGCAGAGAAATGTCTGAAAATGTCTGAAAATGAGTTGAAGAGAGCTACAGTTTTATAGGTTAACTCCCGTCAAGTAGCTTAATATTGTTTTCTCTATTTTATGTAGAGCGTTTATCTCAAAAGCTGAAATTATGCCAACACAAAACAAAGTAAAAATAAAAAACCTTTTTTCAGGACATTACTCGAACATGCCAACTTTCAGCTAAACAATGTTCCACCAAAGTTATCTTAGCCTGCAAATTCCTGTACCATATCAAGTAAAAAAACATACTGTCTTCTTACACATGGCAAACTCTATCACGTGAACTTAAGCCTCTTCCTAGTGTCTCTTTGAAACTATATTCCACATAGAGTAGAGCATTTCAACACACCATTTTACTCTTCATTATTGCTTATTCTCATTCTGATGTAGCAAATGTTAAAAAAAAAAAAACTCTTTTTAGTCACTCATCATTTTTATTATTTATATTATTCAGTTATTTTATATAATGAAGATTGACATTTGTCATAATGATGGTACTAGTTCTATAACTGAGTTTTTAATGCATACTGGGTTTACCCGGCTAGGTCTTGGTAGCTGTGAGGCTGCAGGAGGGCCTTTGCAAGCCCATGTCAGATCAGAGCCAGCTCCAGCTGCTCCAACAGGGACACAGTGCTGCCCAAGCTGAGCCATGAGTGACGCTGGGTGTGCCTCTGAGAGTGGCCCACGGTGGAGCAGGCTGTACCCCTGCAGCCCATGGGCACCACATGGAGCAGATCTCCACATGAAACCATGGAGGAGCCCGTGGTGCAGCAGTGGATGATGCCTGAAGGAGGCACAGCCCATGGAGCGCCTTGAGATGGTGCTGCAGTTTGTAGGGAGCAGCCTGTGGTGGGGCAGGAAGGCTGGGGGAGCTGCTGCCCCTGGGGTCCCATGTGGAGCAGTGCCTGAAGGGTGGGCCCTGTGGTACAGAGCTGTATTGGAGCTGTGCTGGGAGAGCTGCAGCCTGTGGGAAGCCCACACAGATCAATGCAGGAAGGACAGCATTCAATGGGAGAAGAGGGAGGAAGGAGTAACCCCGAAGGAGCAGCAGAAAGGAAACATTATACCACAGCTCCCATTCCCTGTTCCCCTGCTCTTCTCAAAGGGAGGAGGTAGAAGAGGGTGGATGAAGTTTGTAGTTTTTATTTAGTTCTCACTGCTCAAAGACACAATAAATTGTATTATTCTTTCAAGTCTGTTTTGCCTGTGACAGTTATTAGTGAATGATCTCCCCATCCTTGTCTTAACCTACGAGCTCTTCTTCACTTTATTTTCCTCCCCTGTTCTGTTGAGGGGGAGTGACAGATTAGCATGGTGGAGCCTACACATGTTAAACCACTGCATCATGACCACTGCATCATGACACAAGTGTTTCAACAACTCCTCCACCTCCAACTACCTTGCTTTGAAATCACAAATACTACAGGTAGATGTTCAAACTTAAAAGTTATGTGTCTTTCTTTCTTTCACAGTCTTTCTTGAATATTTTCTGCTAATGGGTATACTTTACCTCAGTGAAGCAAACAGGACTCTCTTTTCACTACCCAGCATAAAACTTGTACAAATACAATAACTCCAAGAGCTAACCTTTATTCTTTTGTCTACTTCGGCTGACTAAAAATACTCTTTCTTTTACAGCAAGCAAGCACATTATTTTTTATCCTTTTCGTATTATCTTTCTGCAACCATATTCAGAGTGTGCTGAAGATGAAGCACAAATAGAACTAAGTCTTGCTTGCTTAATTAAGCTTGCAAAGGCAGCACTCTTCCGACTTCTAAACAATTTCTTCAGCATATCACTTTGACGCAACACGTTAACTACATTTTATCAGGTACCTCACTTATTCAAAAAAAAATAATGCCATCATAATGAAAATGATTTCTATTTCCTAAAGTTTCCACTTCCAAGGATCAAATACACATTTATTTAAATATAATTATTTGTTAAGAATTTTGCCAAAATGTGTAAAGTGTAGACTCTCCAAAGTCCAAATATCTGCTTTGATAGCTATCTAGTAATATTTACAGAACTTCAGAAGCATCAGTATGACGTGTTTTTTTTTCATTACATTTAATTTCAATGTCAGCATTAAAACCCCTTAAAAACTGCCTTATTCAAATCTTTCACTCATTCATACCTCTACCACACTGCACACAGAAGCCATCACACTACTTGCTCTACACTAAAGGACCAAAATTATTTCTAACCTCAAACTCATTTACCAAGGATTTACCTCACAATCCATTTCAAAAACATTTAACAGACCAAGTAAGTGGCACCTATTTGTTTTTTTTTCTAAAATCTTAGTTCATCTTTGATTCCAAGATAAATTCCTACATCCCGATAACATATTAACAGCTGACACATTAAGCCAAACACATCAACACCCTGTCACCAATAGCATAAAAAAGGAGAAAAATACGTGAGATTTTGTGGGACTTCTTGATGGTATCCTCTTTTTGAGTAATTTTTTTTAGCCCTTCTCTGGATCCATCCCAATACATCACAGATTTCTCCCAACAGTGCTCATCATAATGCACCAACACAATCAGAGTTATCTATCATTATCATACACTGATTTATCTTAATATTTTGGGGGAAAAAAAAAATAGAAAAACACAGCATTTATTATACTGTACTAAGATATCCAGAAGTAACTGAACAAATTCAGTTGGAATAGCCTGGAAAATCCAGACACGGGCACACCACCACCAAGTACTTTATTAAGATTTTATTTCTGATTCCAACATTTACTAGATATTTCTAACCTGAGCAGTCCCCTGACCGGTCCCTAGAAGCACACACTCTTTCATGTCTCTGGAACAATCCACCTATTTATATATATGGACATATATTTGCAATGGGAACTTCAGGCAAAGAATTCTCCTCAGAATCCAAAGTACATGAGATGCTGCATTGCAAAGGTAAGATCAAATAATTTTGTTGCTAAGATCTAAATGTAATAGTAATTGATCTGATGAGACTAATGATAAATATATGAAACCACATTACATACAGTGAACAAACTTCAGACTATTACCTGAAGTTTTCTGGTTACAGTATTAGTTATAAACTAAGAACAGAATAATACATCTTTTTCTTTAGTGTTAATATTGTAATGAAGTTGACAGGGGACTATATATTCTGTGATGAAGATGACACATTCAAGGTGATTGATTCTACCTTTCCACCCATCAAGTTGAAAGCTGTTAATGCTTCAAGGCAGATAACAAACCTGAGAAACTGAATGTGACCACATGAGCACTGAGGTCTTCATTCAACATTTTTGGATGTAAAATATATAAAAAGACTATTTCAAGATACATTTTAATGGCTTCCTTTTTGTAAAGCATGTAGTCATGTTTTGCAGTTAGTTTAATCTAAAATCAAACCGGTACAAGTTAAGATCACTTAAGATCCTTCTGTAGACTTCTAAATCTTAAGATCTGTTTATATGCAACCAGTTTAAAAAGAAACATTCAAGTAGGAAGTACACTGGAGTTACTAAACCTCCAAATAAGATGTTCAGCTCTGTTCATAGAATATCTGATTCAATCTGTGATACACTCTACCTAAAATCTCAAAACCTCTCATTGTCAGTAGCATCACAGATAATTCATATTGCATCACCGTTTGCTCTGAACTGCTACTGTTAAGTTCCAGTGTATAGTGAAACAAATATTAACTGCAGGAGGATTCACCTCTTATCTGCTGTTTCAGTAGAAAATAAATAGCTTAGCTGAGTGAAAGTAATTTTTATACAAAGCTTTTTTTTCTCTATATACAGATACAAGTAAAAAAAATCCATACAGATCTGAGTTGCCAGACATTATCTGGAAGGACATAGGTAGGATATATGATATATGGTAGGAGAATGCAATTAATTTTTAGCACAACCTCTGCTTAGGAAAAGGGTATATATAAGAGAGTATAATGACAGGGTGTAAACAGGAGAATATACTGACACTTCAAATGCCTGGGCATCCACTGCCACTTCAATCACCTTCTGGTAGCTGTGGCACCTGCATGACCTCCAAAAGCCACACAGGTCTCATGGAATTCCAGTACTCTTACAGCTTGACAGAAGAAAGCAAAATATCTTACCAACTTCACATGGTCTTAGGCACCTGTGTTTCAGCAACTGACCCAAACCCAGAGACTATTTTATAAGCCTCAAGTTCATAAAAGCTATTTCTCAGTTGAAATTATTTTTCTGTGAAAAAAAAGCCAGAATGAAAGTGGTATCTCTGTACAGGCTGACATTAATCTATGGACAGAAAGTACCCACTGACAATAGTTTTTTTCAGTAAATGAAGGATAATTATAATCGGCTTTCTGATGAAAAGTAGTGGAGACAAACTGTATTGATTTACCCACAGATTCATGTAAATTATATTCTGAAATGGAAGTTTATTGCAAATTAATGACTTTTTCCAGGGAAAAAAAATGATCACTTTGTTTGTCGGTGATAACTGCTATAAAGCAAAAACTTCTAAACTAGTTGGAGCAAGGGAGAAGCCACTGAGTATGCCAATGTTGTACATTTATTACTTTGATAAAATGAACTTTTACAAGATAATGTAAGCAAATCAAAGAAAAACTAGATTCCATCATTTCTACCCACTCAGGTGCCAATATGTACTCCACCATCTACAATTATGCCTTAAGGAATCCCCCTCTCCTTATTTTGTATTCAAAACTACATTTAAAAAGCCTGGTGTTTTTGTTAATAATATTTCACTGTAGCACTGGTTTGATACTTTTTGAGTAAAATAGCACAGCTAAGAGTTCTCTACTAGAAACATATATGCATTACCTCAATCACACATGTGGTAGCACCACACTAAAAGAGTTAGGTGGGAAAAACATCAGGAAAAACGTACAATGAACTTCAGTACTGAGACACTTAGAGAATAGCACAGTCTGAAAATAACACACCATCATATTAAGATTCAGAATATGAATTTGCTATTATTTGCACAAGGTGCAATTATATCCACAAAGTGGGATGACACAGAAAACAATAAAACATAATTCTCTATTATATATGCAGGTAAAATATCATTACTATTTCAAACAGAAAATATGACTTGGTGGCACCTGCAACATCAAACACCACAACTGTAGGTAACTCAGATTGTTCAAATGAAGATACATCACAGTATTCCGATGCGCACTTGTATCACTTGGATATATACAGGTGGATATTGTAGGGGGCATTAGAATAGGTTTAAAAACAGCAAAAAAAAAAAGTCATTTCTTTAACTTAGTATCTGTAAATTTAAAATTATAAATTGTTAAGAGAATCATGCCATACAAGTCTTTTAAAACTGCCTGAAGTAAGATTCTATTTTTAAAGCAATTACAATTCTAAATTCAACATCTCTAAGTATTACAAAACTGGAAGTACACAAGTTATGACTTATTGAGAAACTGACTATCTCTCCATCACAGTGGTAGATCTGAGGCCACAAGAACCAAATGTTAGAGAGAGATGTTTTATAGGAGCTGTTCTTGGGAAATGGCAAGTTTGTGATACAGGAACCAAACAGAGGATGCAGATGATGGCAGCAATAAGATGAGCAAAAACTAAAGATAAGAAACAGATTTAAACTTTTTTTTATATATATATAAAAGAACACTCCATGACAACCATACAGCTTAAACTACAATGATGACCCTATGACTATGAACATCCAAGTGTAGAATACACAGCAAGTGGCACACTAACATCATGATCAGATACAGAAAGCATGTCTCATTCCCAAATCCTTGTAGTATTTCATTAGCAGCCAAGTCAACAATATAAAGAGGGTAATTATGATTTCTACTAAGTAAAAACATTTAACTTGCACAACTTGAACAATGCTGCTATCATCGCAAACTGATGTATCAACATGTGTTTAAAAAAAAAAAATGTGACTTTGACAGCAGAACATAATTCGAACTAGCAAAATGAACTGATGCAATAATCATTCACGAGCTCACATGTAGCTATTGCTGACACTCAGTATTAAAACGTGGGTATGGGTCTAGCAAAATTTTTTTTTAGCCCAGACTTTCAAATCATTCAACTTCATTTCAAAAAAAAAGAAGGGGGGGANGGAGGGAGGAAGGGAGGGAGGGAGGAAGGGAGGAAGGGAGGAAGGGAGGGAGGGAGGAAGAAGAGTAACTACAAATAAAACTGGCAGGGTTAGATACTACCCGAAAGCTCCCCACTTCTCATTGATTTTAATAGATTCCCACCAGAAAGAATCAACGGAAATCCCTTTAACAACAGTTCTCTGCAGTGACTTACCAACTTTGCTGCTTTTCCATAATCAATCCATCTGATGGTTGCAAAGTTTGTTGACTCTGCACAGTTGAAGCCATGGTTAAATCCTGCATGGTATCCATATGGAAAAGTGATCATAAATTCCCCTGCCTCTTGTGTAACCTGTTGCATTAAAAAAAAGTGAAGCATATTACAAAAGCAGTTCTGCTCTTGAACCAATTAAAATTACACTTTTCCTTTACTGTTACCCAGATAGAAAAAAATTTCTCCTTCCACACAATTGTCACTTAATACATGCAGAAATGCAATACTTGAGACAATGCTATATACTGTAATTGGGATAGCTTCTCAGCATAGCTTCATGTATCACTTTACAAATTCAGAAACTACTTTCAAAAAAGTAAATCTTGGAGGAGGTGTTTTCTTATAAGATGTGGAAGAACAGGGAGCTAGAAAAGACAGAGGAAAGAATGTACCAATCTTCTTGAATGAGAGGAATCAGAGATACAATGGACTAAAAATATTCATAGTTATCATCCCTAAGTACTAGTATGCAATGAAGAAATTATTCTGTTCACCACCCTCAAGATGATTCTCTAAAATGGCACCAGAAGTATTCTGCTGTTCCTGGAAAAAAATTTTATTCCCACCCTTCTCTCATACTCACCTGAGGGAGTGATTAGGCTTTTAAGCCACAGTGATGATTGAGCATAAAATAGGAGAAACTAAGTTAGTGAGCTTGGCACAGAAAATATGTTTTATACCAGTGGAGTATACTAGAAGGAAAACAGTGAAACACATTATATTATGTTCACCTGAGGCAGTATCTTCAAATCATTTTGTATAGGAAAGAAAATACCAATTCCATTGCACCAGGCCCTAATTATTACATTTATTAATACATAATAGGATTCTTGAGCCAGATATACCCCGCAGAATGTCTGAACTTTAAATTGTTATTTTAATTACACAGGCACTACTCCATAACATATACATAGAGTACAGGTGGCCTCGAAGAAGATTCTCAAAGAGGAACAGCTTGACTACACTAAAGATTTGGTACTGCATTAGAAAACAAGCAGTGGTAGTTCCGAGTCATTATTCTGTTCCTTCCAAGTACAGCAAAGAGCAATCAAAATAAATGCATGCTGAGGCTACTAATTCAACAAAAAAAATTACAGGTAGAAGAAAAATAAAACAAACAAAAAAAGCTAAAAATACTGTAATAGTTACTATATTTTGCACAGTCTCAAAGAACCCAAAGTCCTAGCAGTTACCAACACCAGACATAAGATATAAAATTCTTCTAGAAGAANTAGAATGAATATTGACTGTATTTCAGGAGTTTTTCTTTTTCTAAGACAGAAATTCAGCTGTAAGCAATTAGAAGCTATTCTGTAAAAATGAATGTGTTCCTGTAAGAAGACAAATAATCAGTCATCAACATGCAATATTCTCTGAGGAGACTAGAGCAACTAACTGACCTAGATATCACTGTATTTTGCTGACACGGGCAATTTCTGCAGTACCAAACCAAGCAACTAAGAGACCCAAACGATATTTTTCAAGTACAATTCTTGTACATATAACATAAACAAAGTATAGATAAGTTAAACACAACATCAGCACTTTGAAGAATGACAAATGAGAACTTAAAGCTACATTTTTTTTTTTTTATCACATTATCAGAGCACTTACAAAAATAAAAGTACCCTTCGGGCACACAGACCAGTATTTAGTATTTTCAGGATATCTTCTAAAGTTGTTATAAAAGCAATCATAGCTACACTTAAGTATTTCTAGAAAGGCCATAATAAAGAAACGTAATATCTGATTTGCAATAGCTCTGTAAGTTAGTTATGCTTTGAAAGTGTCATGAAACTACACTTCAAGGATAGATAGCTACATAAAATGCTTTCTCTTTGATCAGCTTGTTTACCCTATTTGTACAGCATAAGCAAATATAGACATGTATTACAAAGAATATCACTATTTGTCACTTCTTACTTACATAATTCCAGTAAAAATACATAAAACTCTATTTGTACCTCCTAGCATTTTCTTTTGCATTTGGAAAAAAAGATTTAAAAAGAAGCTTTGCCATGTGTTTTTTGTAATAAGTGATAAAAATAAGTAACACTAAACATTGCTATCATTTGCGAAAGAATCTAGACTTCACATTTGACCATGGCGCCTAAGATTTCTTTACAGAAGCTGAAATTGATTTAGCTGCTCCTTTGAAACTTTGAAACATATTTAAATTCGACTTCAGATACGACCGAGCTTATATTTCTTATATTATATATGTACACACAAACAATATACACACAAACAATACTGCTCCTATGCCTGGTCTAGTGGTTGGCAAACCTGCACATAGCAGGGGGGTTGAAACTAGATGATCATTACCTTTTCAACCCAGGCCATTCTATGATTCTATGATTCTAAGTGTAATGACCACAGACCACAGAAGACAATGTCCTAAGATCAAAGTCATATCAATGTGCTATAATTTTCATTAATTAAAACTGTATTTTGAGTGTATTCCAAATTTCAGAAACAATTTTGAAGTGATATAAAGCAATACAATTTCTTTGCTTTAACCAGTTATCTTCTTGTTCTGTTTAATTTGATCATGACTTTAACTTCAGGGTATAATACAAAAAATGAGAGTCCATACTGGAGGCATAAAACAAACAATTGTTTGTATTGGAGCTGCTGCACACAGAAAGGTAGACTGTGCCTGAAAAACTGTGTTTTTCAAATGTAAAAAAAAAAAAAAGCCTGTACACTACAGGGTATGTAGTTGAAGGCGTCACTACCTTTCCTGCATCCAAAGATAAAATTTACCATTCTTGAGACTCAACTGAGTCAATTTTAGAGCTGTAGCACACTCATCCTTTTAAAACAGACAACAGTTTTACCTGCCACAATTAACTCAGTTCTGTGTCCATGGCCGTATTCTTCTCAACTTCATTTCACTGTAGTACTGTACTGAAATTCTGAACTACCTTTGGCGGTGCACTGCTTGCCCCCTCACCCAGCCTGGTCATTATGCCCATGGCCTAGCGCATACAATGAGGTGCAAAAGACCTTGTCCTTGGGACTGGTAACAATCAGGGCTTCATGGAGACAGTTAGTAACCACCATATTGTCTCAGACTGAGTGCTTTGAGAACTGATAACAGACACCTAGCTCAATAGATCCAATTCTAAGTTGTATGACTGAGTCAATCATCTTACTCCATAAATACAAAGCAGCCTAAGAATCCCTTTTGAGGGTTCTTCTTGCAAGCAGCTGGCTGCACACCAAATCTCCCTGGGTAGGGACACCTCTCAAGGTTACTTAATGCCTGTGCAGAGATTTACCCGGGATATGGTGATGCACTCCTGACAGATTCTCAGTAAACTATTTATTGTTTTTAAGCTACATAAGCTTCACTAAGATTTGATGTTAGATTAATTATGCACACCACCACCACCACCCTCTGTGTAGCAAACAGTCAAGGATATCTAGCTATTTCAAAACTTGTTAAGTCACTGTCATGATTAAAACATTATATCTATTTTTTATCAATAAATATCTTTCTGTCTTCCTCTTATGACTGAAGTGTGCAGTGCTTTAGCCTCCATCCATGACGCTACCAAATATTTAAATCTTTTTCAAATGATTTTGTAGTCATAGCGACCTGGACAAGCTTGAAAAGTGGGCCCATGTGAACCTAATGACATTCAACAAGGCCAAGTGCAAGGTGCAAAATCTGACATTTTCAAAGGCTTATCTGGAGGCAACCCACTGTTACCAAAATCCGCAAATGAAACTTGCCAACCCAAACGATGGGTTAGAAAGCCAACACTGCTTTATTGTAGCGTGGCAGATCGCTCCTCCTAGCACACATACCCAGAATCTAAAGCACACAGATTGCATACATTTCAAAATGTGAATATTCATACCATTTCCACAAAGTGCCTGCCTACCTAGAATTGTAACACATACTAAAATTTAATACTTCCCATGCACTGTGTTAACATGTGGTTTTTGCAAAGGGGTCTTCGGTGGTTGCAAGGTTCCACTGGGAGGTGTTACCCAGGCAAAAGGTCATGTGTTATGTAGGCCAGGTCCCATATTTGGTCAAGAACTTTACAAAAAGACATGGCTGTTGACTAAGTTTCTGATCAGTGTGTCAACTTCGTAATGGTGCCTATACTATCAATCCCATGGTCTCTCACCATATCCTGCTCAACCAAAGGGAAGTCTTCTGTTCCTCAGACTCTCTCTCTTACCTCCAGGATTCAGGATTCCCAAGGGGCAGTCTTTGTAGTAAAGACAGAAGCAAAGAAGCCATTCAGTATCTCCTCCTTCTCAGCATCCCCTGTTACCAGGGCACCCACCTCATCAGTAGTACACTCACGTTTTCCCTAGCTTTCCTTTTATTGTTAACACACTTAAAAAAACCTTCCTTGTTGTCCTTGATCTCCTCTGCCAGATTGAATTCCAAGCGGGTTTTAGCCTTCCTCATTGCATCCCTGCATGCTCTGACAGCTTTTCTACATTCCTCCCAGGTGGCCAGGTCTTTTTTCCACAATTCGTAAATTTTCTTCAATGCATTGCAGGAACCTCCTGGACCGTGCGTGCCTGGCTGTCTTGCTAATGTAACAGATATCAGGATGGTTAAAGTATCCTGTAAGAACTAGTGACCAGGATCAAAAGGCTACTTCCAGCTGTCTGAAGAAGGCCACATCAACTTCCTCCTCCTGATCAGGTAGCCTGTAGAATACATCCACAACAGTGTCACCCATATTAAGCTGCCCCTTAATTATCTCCCACAAGTTCTTCCTTTGATCATCAGTCACCCCTTAAAGTGAAGCTCAATACATTATAGTTGCTCTCTCACACAAAGAGCAGCTCCATCACCTCACTTCACCAACCTATCTCTCCTAAACAGGACATACCCATTCATGACAGCATTCCAGCCATGTGAGCTTTCCCAACATGTCTCCATGATCACAGTGAGATCGTGGCCCTGTGACTGCACACATCTCTGGTTCTTCCTGTTTTATGCTGTGTGCATTAGAATACAAGCACTCCGGGGAAAAAGAGGGTGCAGATACCTCTAGAGGAATATAAGAAGATTTCATGTAGGCATACTCACTCTTGGAGTGTCTGGCCTTCTGGCTTTTTTCATTACAGGTAGCTAAGGAACATTTGTTACTTTTACTGTTGCCTTGCCTCATTCCCTAGTCAATTGCAATGGCATGAGCACTGCCATTATGGATCCCAACGACTCATATACATTCAATATGTTCAGCTTCCATTTGAAAATTTCCGTAAATAGAAATTGTTTTTAAAGAACAATACATTGATTTAGCTGAAAACAAAATTCAGTACTGAGAGGAATACATACTGCTGGGAGGTAAAAAGACAGAAAGAAAGAGAGAAAGAAAGAAAGAGAGAAAGAAAGAAAGAGAGAAAGAAAGAAAGAGAGAAAGAAAGAAAGAGAGAAAGAAAGAAAGAGAGAAAGAAAGAAAGAGAGAAAG
>JACDJE010000359.1:215309-245516 GCA_016647715.1 Pavo muticus
AGGGAGGAAGGGAGGGAGGAAGGGAGGGAGGGAGGAAGGGAGGAAGGGAGGAAGGGAGGGAGGGAGGAAGAAGAGTAACTACAAATAAAACTGGCAGGGTTAGATACTACCCGAAAGCTCCCCACTTCTCATTGATTTTAATAGATTCCCACCAGAAAGAATCAACGGAAATCCCTTTAACAACAGTTCTCTGCAGTGACTTACCAACTTTGCTGCTTTTCCATAATCAATCCATCTGATGGTTGCAAAGTTTGTTGACTCTGCACAGTTGAAGCCATGGTTAAATCCTGCATGGTATCCATATGGAAAAGTGATCATAAATTCCCCTGCCTCTTGTGTAACCTGTTGCATTAAAAAAAAGTGAAGCATATTACAAAAGCAGTTCTGCTCTTGAACCAATTAAAATTACACTTTTCCTTTACTGTTACCCAGATAGAAAAAAATTTCTCCTTCCACACAATTGTCACTTAATACATGCAGAAATGCAATACTTGAGACAATGCTATATACTGTAATTGGGATAGCTTCTCAGCATAGCTTCATGTATCACTTTACAAATTCAGAAACTACTTTCAAAAAAGTAAATCTTGGAGGAGGTGTTTTCTTATAAGATGTGGAAGAACAGGGAGCTAGAAAAGACAGAGGAAAGAATGTACCAATCTTCTTGAATGAGAGGAATCAGAGATACAATGGACTAAAAATATTCATAGTTATCATCCCTAAGTACTAGTATGCAATGAAGAAATTATTCTGTTCACCACCCTCAAGATGATTCTCTAAAATGGCACCAGAAGTATTCTGCTGTTCCTGGAAAAAAATTTTATTCCCACCCTTCTCTCATACTCACCTGAGGGAGTGATTAGGCTTTTAAGCCACAGTGATGATTGAGCATAAAATAGGAGAAACTAAGTTAGTGAGCTTGGCACAGAAAATATGTTTTATACCAGTGGAGTATACTAGAAGGAAAACAGTGAAACACATTATATTATGTTCACCTGAGGCAGTATCTTCAAATCATTTTGTATAGGAAAGAAAATACCAATTCCATTGCACCAGGCCCTAATTATTACATTTATTAATACATAATAGGATTCTTGAGCCAGATATACCCCGCAGAATGTCTGAACTTTAAATTGTTATTTTAATTACACAGGCACTACTCCATAACATATACATAGAGTACAGGTGGCCTCGAAGAAGATTCTCAAAGAGGAACAGCTTGACTACACTAAAGATTTGGTACTGCATTAGAAAACAAGCAGTGGTAGTTCCGAGTCATTATTCTGTTCCTTCCAAGTACAGCAAAGAGCAATCAAAATAAATGCATGCTGAGGCTACTAATTCAACAAAAAAAATTACAGGTAGAAGAAAAATAAAACAAACAAAAAAAGCTAAAAATACTGTAATAGTTACTATATTTTGCACAGTCTCAAAGAACCCAAAGTCCTAGCAGTTACCAACACCAGACATAAGATATAAAATTCTTCTAGAAGAAAATTTTAAAAAAAAAGGGGGGGGAGAGGGGGGGAATAAGATAAGCAAAAGATTGATCAGGATATTCTCTTTCAAGGAGAAAAAACAACCTCTTATCTTCCCACACTTGGATGGACTGCTGCTCTCCTCCGGAGATGAAGAAAAATACAGTCAGCACTTACTCGTCACTCACTAATATCTGTCCAAGAGATTAAAGCCTCAGTAAAGACCACCAAAGACTGTATCAAGGACAAACTAGTCAGAGACTAGAAATGGTACACTGTCTCCTCAACCATCTGACAAGAGTTAATCTGTAAACTAGAAGATTCAGAAGTAAAGGGTCAAATGAGTTTTACATGAAAACAGCAACAGAAGACAGCACCACTAAAAAGCAATCTATCTAAGCCCAGCAGATAATCTGAGTAATGACGGATGTCTGCTCAAAAAGATGTATTCACTGATTACAGGGAAATAAGGAGACTTCCTAGAGATGAAATAGATTTATTTTCATTGTATGACAATGCTTTGCAAAAGCAATACAGTAAGAAATACTCATACGATTTTAAGTAGCAAAAATTGAGAGACTTGAAACAATTCCATAAATCAAAATCACAATTTGAGACGTTTTTTTCTAATAAGAATCTGTTTTTAAAACCCCCTTTCTTCTCTCTCAAAATTTTCATCTACTAGCTTTTAAAATTCCTTTCTGTGCTTTTTACGTGTGGTACAAGAATAAACACAAAGGTTTAACACTTCACCTATTGATGTGAATTGCTGATAGTCCTATGAGAGGATGCAAAGAGGGAAAAAAACAAGAAAAATATGCTGAGCTGAAATGTAAAGCACTGCAAAATTGCATTTTACATTTTTCACTTTTATTTTGCAAGGTTAATATTTTGGGGATTCATATGTAGCATATACATGCAAACACAGATACAGATGCATATATTATAAATGCTACTATAGTACTTCAACAATCACTGTGGGAATGTTTAAGAAGGATTATTTTCAATGCCAGCAATTCCAAAATTTATCTCAATACACCCTCCCACTGCTGACAGTTTAGCAGGTGTTCTATTGCAACAAGCACCAGTTCAGCTGCCACCTGGTAGGCGTAGGCTGTCTTATCAGCGTTCAGCACATTTCCAGTTCTATCACTTTGAGCCATGAGAGATCACAGCCTGGTTTTCTCTATTCACTTTCTCACTGAATCCCATTAATTACAATTACACTTGGGTACAGACTGCTTCCTCCTAACACTAGGTGACAGAACGAAACTTAAAATATTTAACTATTTCTAGCACTTTCATTAAAAAAACTGAAAAACAGAGTCAATCAATACAGCGAAATAAGAACATCAGATCCTTTACCCACATCAAATGTGTGGTACTGAAAAGAAACGTACCAGCATTCACCAAGATGCTACCTTAAACACGAACCACTGAAAATTATACTGTTCAGAGTAATGTTCAGTAAATCCAACATCATAAATCAAGCTATAAAACCATCTACTTTGGAAGGATACATCTGTCACTTCATGATAAAGTGTAAGATTATGAAGGGAATCAATACTTACCTGTATATTACAAAAACTGAACTCAGCAACTACAATGATAATATATCATTCAGAAAACAAATATTTTATGTAATTTATTCAAGAAAGCTTGCTTTCCAAGGCAGGCCATATCATTCTAAAAGCCCACATTTCTCCAGTTTTATACATATGTTAATTTAAGCATTAAAAGAAAAGTAATCTTTCAAAAGGCATGTAACAAATGAGCGGCTTCATACCACATAAAAATCTACCTTACTCTTTGCTTCTGTGCCTTAAGAATAATGCTGTATTTCTCAGACACTTTTTTAATCAACCTTTAACTTTCTTAAATTTCTATCTATTCAGTTTTACCAAAAGCATATAAATCCTAGTACCAGTTACTGTTAATTTAGTAGTAACAGTGCCACAGATAACCACTGCTGTTGAAGACAATGGTGTAGATATTTGAGAATATTTCATATTGTTGGCAAATATCTGTTGTAAGATCTCTCTCAAGCCATAATCGAGAAATAATCTTTAATTATGTTTACTTCTTGAACAAGGGATTGATTTCAGATGGTGTTAAGCCTACACAGTATGATATATAGTAATACCACCCTACTAGTTCTGAGCTTATTTCATATTCATTCACTTGAAATACTGCATGCTGTATTTCATATCATTCTACATAATATATACAAAAACATAATTTAAGCATTTCTATGTGCTACATTTAATACTGTTAGATAAGCATCAACAAAAAGAGATGGGAAGTATTGCATAATCTAGGCAGGGGAATGTGGGAAGCTAACTTCATATACAAAGGCCTATATGGTATCAATATACAAATACACCCTCAAATAAAAACGTCAACAATAAACAAGGAGTGTGGCGAGGACGGTTTAAAGGACTTTTCTGCAGCAAGATGAGAGTAAGAATTATAACCAATTAGTTGATCAAAAAGCTTTTAAGACACTAGAACATAAACAGATGTTCAGGCAGGAGACTATGAATCAGAGTGTACTCTACTGAGCAGGCTTGCAAAATCTTTTCATTTAGAAATTTAGAATTTACAAACTGTTCAGGATACAGAATACATATACTAAGGAAAAAGCAATGTCGTAGAAACGCTTTTACTAGCTTGCACCTACAGGAAGCTCAGAATTCAAGAGAAAATGTTGAATGAAAAAACAAAGAAGAAAATTTTGAGAGTGACAACAAACAGAATACTTCAGATATGTTTGAAAGCAGTCAAGTTTTAAATTTATCCACAAAGAATAGCCCCAAAATTTATTCTTTCCACTTCCTATTAATACAAAGTTCCAGTACACTACTACCCAGCACTACAAAATAATCATTCTTTGTTTTTGTAATGTTTCAGCTTTTTGTATATTTAAAATTAAATAACAGTTCTTTCAGTGTCATTCCACTCTGTAAATAATCTGAAGCTTTTTTTATTTTACAACCTATACAGCTGTATTAACTAGCATCAGAAAAACAATATAGAAACATTAAAAAAATAAAGCATTTATTCTAAAATATTAGGTATGTATCTAGCAGTAATGCAGCTAGTTAAGAAGGATTTCAGTCACTAGACAATCATACACAGGCTTGCATGAAAACTGCACAGAAATAAAGAATACCGGTGATCCATTGAAAGCACAGACACTTTCAGGTACAGACTGTGACAAGTGCAAGCTGTCACAACTCTCTACTAGAGAATTCCAATCTAACTCATGTAAGAGTTCTAATATTACAGGCATTCGTTTTCACTGTTTTAGGGAGTCGGGGCCTAAAACATATGTTTTTACCTCAGTGTTACTTCTACTATAAAGAACCTTTACAATAAACATAGTGAAACTCGACACATGAATGCAGTTTAAAAATAAACACCAGTATACCTTGTCAAAAGGAATTCCGTACTTTTTCAGTATTGAGGGAGAAATCAGAGTCATCTTGTGGCGAAGAAAAGCATTGCATCCATGAGAGCTGCTTGGGAAGAATCCTAGTAAGGGAAGATAAGCAAAATTGGGTATCTTTTAATTAAGACAATAAGGAAATTTTTGTACCTTGTTTTTTACAACAAATTATACTTCGTCCTGTCATTGTTAGCTGCTGAGAGATCTGTATAAAACTCAAATGCATCTCCTATGTTTTTCAGCTAATTTTCATCTTTTGCTTACTTTTTAAAGAATTAAATAATTCTTAAAACTGCACGTGTAAATTTGGCCATCCTATTTTTTCCTATTCCAATAAGACTTTATTCTATATTTTCCCACATTACTGTTCACTCTGCAACCCCTGCACACATGAAAATCAAGCATGCTACTTAAATTCAGGATTCCACAACAATCAGATATATGTAGCAATTGAAGATCATACAGAGTAAAGAAATAAAACCTTCTACTTACAAAAAGCTGGAAAGCATGGCAACATCATTTTTAACTATTTCCCAAAGTTCAGAGAGGGTTTTTTTTGGTGTTTTGAGAATAGCTTTTCTATTTTGTTTTGTTTCTTGCTTTTTTTTTGTAGCGTATTTTTAATTCTTTGAACAAAAACTGGTGCGAAGTTATTCAGGTTTCAACTTTTGTGATTATGAACTAATCCACTAACTCCAATTACTTCATTAAGTAATGATAAAATCCAGCTGATGAGTCCATGGAGATGAATGAATGAAGGGAAAAGCAAAAAATCTAAGACGATGTTTCAGCATCACTAAATTTTAGTATCTCAGTCTCTTCTCAGGATAGGAATAGGACCTCAGCAAACAGTTCAAATAAGCTACACAATCTTTCATTCTACAAAATGAAAACATCGGTTTCTTTTCCGCTCAACCTAAACATGCCACAGTAAGAAAACACTGTTACAATCAGGAAAATGGGGGAAATTGAGAAGGACAAGGAGGGCCAGTTTCCACAACACTCATTTAGTCCTTCCAGACTACATTATGGAAAGAACAACAGAGCCTCAAAAAAGAAAAGGGCATAGTAGTTAACAACAAAATGCCCATGAAAAGTTCAGATTGAAAAATGAAGGAGTATAGTGAGACCCATCTAACCAGCTGCTGCTATCTCTGCTCTCAGTCCCTGTTCTACTTAAGTACAGATGCACTCCGGGCTCCGAAGGGTGACTCTTGCTGAGGAAGTGAGGAATGCTTCTGGCTGTATCATAATGCAACGTTACTCAAGTTTCACAAAGTTATAGCACTAATAAACCAACAGAGCTAGAATGGCTAAGGGAAACAATTTACTTATTAATCAGCAAAGATTAGAAGCTATTTCTTATCTTTACAGTTATCAAAAAGATAGTATTTATCTTGACAGTCTTTTTGGAGTTTGTATCAGATCATTACCAAGAATCACCAAGAGAGACAGTATAAATAACAAATTCACACATTTAGCAGATGTACTATTTTACTGTAATGTAAAATAGTACTATTTTACTGTATCAGTCACAAAGCATTTGAAAATAATCGATTTTTTGTGAAGTTTAACTTCATTAATTTATTTTGCTTTCTTCTGGAGAGCATATTTTGCAATGTCGCCAAGACTTATTAATACCAACAGTTCACTCCATTGTAGGTCACTTATTTTCAAGTGATTTCAGTGACTTCAGAAAGCCTCTTGGGCTACTAATGGAAAATAAAATACCCTCTGAAGTAATTATTTCAAAAATTTTTGCTTAATTTGGATAAAGCAGAATTAAGGCACAAAGGAGCTCACTATCAGAAATCCATAGGAGAAAACTTAGCAAACAAGCTGAAGTAAGTGATGGTTCCATATCCTAGCCTCTAATGAGTTCTCACTGTTAAGTGTAAGAAGTTTCACCACTCTTAAAGCATACACAGGGTCAAATTCTTTGCTAACTAAATAAATACTAATTTGTCTGATTCTACTGAAAACCAACAAACAAAAAAGTATACAGAAGTGAGAAGGAAATACAAAAAAAAAGCCACTTCAGAACAGCAATTTTATTTATGCGTAGAAGAAAATGTATGTAACATATGTAATGCTATCCTTCCACAGAGAACACCTGTCCTGAGAAATTAAAATGAAGCAAAGGGTATTAAAAGTATATATTACATTTTACCAACTACTTTGCATCACAACTAGTGGAGTGGAGAAAAAATGACACCAGCTAACCACTGTGAGAAAGTCTCCCTAATGACAGCAACAAAAATAATATGGAAAAAAAAACCTTTTTGATTCATTTATGCATAACATAGTTGATACGTGAAGAATAAATCTCCAAGAGAGATGCAGGAATCCTAGATTTCCTAGGATTATTGTAAATGCTTGTCCATAGGAGATATATGAACCAAGAACATTGTTCAACTGATCTCCAAAATGAATTTTAAGTGTTCTACTGAAAAGGCCTCGTAAATGTATGAAAGTAGTAAGAAGAGTTCACTCAAGATATATGAGAAAAATTAACACAAGCAACTAGACTAATGATATAAAAACATTGTTTAGTTTAGACATGAAATTAGCCAAGGACATTTAACAGTAAAAGGACTGACAATGCTTTACTGTGTTTGAACAGGCAGTCCTTAAAATAAAAAGTTTACTTAGGCGATAAAGGTGTAACATACACATATGCTGGCAGAAGTATTAAGGCCTCTTACTAGGATGTCCTGAGATCAAATTCTATTAAAGTGTGTCACTCTTACTTGCAATTACCATGCTTTTTTCACTCTACTGGAATTGCAAATAATGCTAGTTTACGTTTCAAATAGCAATTTTTGGAGGGTTCAGTTTCATCACAGAAGTATGGCTTCACTAAAATAAAAGACAGAAAAAGGAAACTACTCCACTAATGCATGGCTCTGGTGAATACACTTCAAATACTTTGGCACAATTAATATCTATAGCAATTATAATAACCATAACTTGGAATCGAGCCTATGGCCTCCAAGAAATCTCAGACCTGAGCAGCATTAGGAAACAGTAGACCGAAACAGGCTGAAAGAAAATGATCAAAGGTGACACTTGAGACTGAGAACTTATGAAAAGCAACAAAGAAATTCCATTTCCAAAAGCAAGGAGAGTTTGACTGAGTTGTTTTTGTCTGAGGAAACAGAATTTGTACCAAATTTTGGTACAGCAATACACTTAATTAGCTCAACAAATAATGTCAGAAAGCAAATGATGGGTAAATAGATATCCAAAACTTGAGTTGTACCACTACAGCTCTAACAGATGAGAAAGAGTTGTGACAACTCCAACCACAAGGTAAGCTTGTTGAATTCTAAGCAAGCTGCAAACAACATAGAACAGCAGACCACAACCTGCTGAACATCCATTTTGAGAAAATTACAGGCAACATCTGTGATTGCAGTACTCTCTCAGTGAAATCAAAGGTGCTTTTGACACGTTCTGTGCCACTATAAAATATTTTTCCAGATTCTTTTAAAGTCTACACTTGGACACACATATTTTTCAGTCTCGTTCACAGCATTTTCTCAGAAATGTTCCCTTTCAATGAACAAGGGAAGAAAGGAAGGTAGTATGTCCACATAAGATAGTTCATCATAAGGTCTTTTCTTCTGCTCTGGCTAAAGATAAGGTCAGACAAACTCTTCCTTCAGCAATGAAAAACCCTGCAGGAGAATGTACTAACAGATATACAAAAGACCTATTAACATGCTGAAAAGAGGACACCACATGAGAAGCATCGCAAGACCTTCAGAAATATATTAAATGCACAGACTCTCTTACAGCATACTGACATTTAAATAATAAGAATGCCATATAGTTCTCTCTCTCTCTTCATTAGCCTATTATTTTAACACCAACACAAGCAAATTCAAGACATTCCTGCAACACAGTAGAGCCACTCCAAAATACCAGTCTCACATTATAATTAGCAAGTCACAGGTTTACAAATCAATCCTGAATACGCAGTGAATTTCCACACCCAAAAGAAAAAAAATACTGCAATCCATCTAGAATGTACCTAATATTCAAATTCTGTACTAGATTCATGTTTTGTTAGCTACATGAAAGTAAGCACCCGTGAGCTCTAAATCAATCCTACAAAAGCAGGTATTTTGTGATAATTTGCATGCAACCTCATTTTGACAGACAATCTCTTAAGAAGTGGCAGACCTCTTTATCAATGACATAAATGATGCGATTGAGTGCACCCTCAGAAGGTTTGCTGACACCAAGCTGAGCAGTGTGGTTGATATGGCAGAAGGAAGAGACGCCATCTAGAGGGACCTTGATAAACTCAAAAGGTGAGCCCCCATGAACATAATGAGGTTCAACAAAGAAAAGTGCAAGGTTTTGCACTTGGGTCAAGATGACCCCAAATATGAATACAAACTGGGAGAAGAACTCCTTGAGAGTAGCCCTGTGGAGAAGGACTTAGGGGTCCTGGCTGATGAAAAACTTAACATGAGCCAGTAGTGTACACGTGCAGCTTGGAAGGCCAATGGTATCCCGGGTTCCATCAGAAGAGGGGGGGCCAGCAGGGCAAGGGAGGTGGTTGTCCCCCTCTGTTCTGCCTTTGTGAGGCCCCCGTTGGAGTACTGCATCCAGGTCTGAGGTCCCCAGCACACGAAAGATGTGGAGATTTTGGAGAAGGGTCCACAGGAGGGCCAGAAAGAAGATCCAAGGGCTGGAGCACCTCTCCTGCAAAGACAGGATGAAAGAACTGGCCTTCTTCACCCATGAAAAGAGAAAGCTACAGGGAGACCTCACTGTGGCCTTCCAATATTTAAAGGGAGTTTATAAACGGGAGAGAAATCAACTTTTTACATATGTAGATAGTGACAAGACAAGGGGGAAGGTTTTAAACTAAAGGAGGGGAGATTCACGTTAGATGTTAGGGGGAAGTTTTTTACTGAGAAGGTGGTGAGTTGCTGGCACAGGCTGCGCAGAGTTTGTGGATGCCTTGTACCTGAAGAAGTTTAAGGCCAGGTTGGATGGAGCCCTGGCCAATCTAATCCAGTACTTGATCTAGTGGCTGGCAACCCTGCCTACGGCAGGGGGATTGGAACTTAATGATTCTTGACATCCCTTCCTACCCAAGTCATTCTATGATTCTATGATAAGAACATGATTCAACAAATGGTGGACAAACATTTGGATATGAACACGTAAGCAAATGAAGGGACAAGTAAATGTAAGATCTCACTCAAGCTTTTTATCAGCTTTCTATAGTTAGCACAACAAACAATAGCAAAGAGTATGTGAAAACAGTCTTCTGACTGCAAAGTCACAAGCATGCTCTCAGATAATTCCACATACATACTCCAAGAGTTAACATGACCAAAATTACTTTTACTAACCAACCTTTCTACTAACCAACCTTTCTTTTTTTTTTTTTTTTTTTTTTTTTGAGTTA
Organism: Pavo muticus; assembly: GCA_016647715.1. Lineage (NCBI taxonomy): Eukaryota > Metazoa > Chordata > Aves > Galliformes > Phasianidae > Pavo > Pavo muticus. Next base: position 225,667 of record JACDJE010000359.1, read on the forward strand.
TAGTCTTATCACTATGTCATTGAAGGCTATTCTACCTCACTAGACATTAATACCACTTCACAATGTCTGGTTTTACAGTCCATATTCCAGATATAAGCCAAATCTTTCTCATTTTCAGGAGAAATTAGAAGTCGGTACTAAGCAGATTGCAAGCTATCCCCAAGGAAGACAAGATTCACACACACAACACTGCTGCAATGAGAGACATTAAAGAGTACATTAAAAGGTTTGGAGATAAAGACAATTTTAAAATAAGGTTGGCTCAATAAGTTATTGAGGGCAGTGATCATTCATACCTGGAACAGTTCTGTTTCGCTTTGTTTTTTCAACTCTAAGAGTATAGTTCATATCAGAAGATAATATTGCCATATCATAAGTTATTACTCATAAAAAATGAAGTGGATTAGGTTCCATTCTGCAGTAGATTATCATACACAAAATAACAGGAACAATTACCTATCTAGTAGGAATGTGTGCATACTGATTTCAATCAAACTGTTAGGCTATGAGCATACATGGAGAAATTACAATCATCTTATTCTCAAATTAGCAACCCTTAATCATATGGGTAACTCCATTGACTCTACAAGGCAACTGACTATGTATTATCTTGTTAACTTATGTGATCAGCTTGGCCGAAAATAAAGTCACTATTTAACAAACACATAAAAATTGGATACACAGAAAACTTTAAAATCAAATTCTAAACAGGGAATGAATGAGGCCATACTTATTTTTCTACACTTTCACACTCAAATTTTCATCTCAAATTTTACATCAAAGGTGCTATATTCGCATTTTCTTTATTAATATAAACTGAAAATCAAAAAATATCATCCTAAATTGCAAGTATCTTTAATGTAACTTTATGTAATCAAAATTCATCCCAATTAATGCTATTAAGGAAGAAAGCTCAAGAGAAGGTAATTTTTTAATTTATGTAAATCATGGATGTTCATTTGAAGGACTTCAGAACCAAAATACTCGTAATTCACTGCTAACAAGAATTCCTCTTGGAACACTGGCAAATACAAAAGGAGGACAAAGTTTTATAGTATGTTTTCTATATTTTACTTTTGTAGGTATGAATAAAAGCAATATAACTTATTGAAGTGAATTTGTAGTGATCTGACTTAATTTTATTTACCTTTATGTACTGCACACTAAAGTAAGCGGGAGAATATTCTGCATGGCAACATTCTCACAAAGAAGCAGTGTCAATTTGCATGACATATAAAGCAGAGAGTACAAAAGCCACAAATGAAATGCTGTGAAATATGAGTGTTATTATACCCAGATGAATATGTTACGGACTTGCATTTATTATCTCTTAGATATGACTTTCCTAACTTGACTCATATAACTATCAATTAGGAAAAAGTTAAACTTCTCAACTGCTGCAGTTTTCAGATTTGAGATCCTTAAAAGTTATGCAAGCTCTATGTCAATTTTCATTCAAAAGACTATTTACACTTATTTTCGTATGTAGCAGGTAATGACTTCTCCATGAAATGGGCTAATTAATACCATATATCATACAAAGCTTTTTATAGCATCACTATATACTTACGTCAAATTTTACTTTAGTTTCTTCTTGAACATAATTAAATACCAGATAAATGCCATTTGCTCTCTAAAATAATTTCTGCAATTAAGTCAACTATTAAAAAAACTTGAAAATCCTTCAAAATGTCATTTATGATTCTCCACTGTGCTTCTATTCTCTTTATTTTCTAACTCATTTTATGAAATGAGAAATCCTTAAGAATACCATAGTATTACAGATTAATGTAACACGTATAAAAATTGCAGCAACAGCTCACTTGAGATTTTTATTACATTTATGTCTACATAAAATTGAAAAAAACTTAAATGAGTAAGCAGCTGAAGGGCAAAATCAAACTGTTGCCTTTATTAGATTCAAGTCTAATGTATTTCGAATAAAATATTTGTAGGTGCCACAGTCAATCAAGATTTCATTGGAAAGCAAAGATGAAAGCATTCATGCACAAAAGGCATGTGTGATAATTGTGACATGTAGACAAGTTAATGGAAAATATTCTAGCGTTCCTTTAATTTTAATGTATCAACTGTTGCCTTGACTTACAACCTGCCACACTTAATGTAACATTTTATTATTTTTATTACTACAGGAGCATTCAATTAATTCAGTAAGAATTAGTCAGTCATCAGCCTTCACATGTTACACACCTGTAAAAGTACAACTGAAAATTTTTAATACACATGTAATTAACCACTAAGTCTCATTTATGCTATCTTTTATTAACATTTCTTAGTAAGTGAATTGTTAACATGTAGATTACTTTGTATATTCACCTTTTTAATGTACCCTACTGTAAAATTCAGATTGTATTTCAGCAGGCAGCAGCTGCAAAGTAGAAGACCACGGAAGTCTTACCCTTCTTAAACAGGGAAATAATCAGAAACAGAAGACTACAAACAAAAACAAGTGAAAAATATCTCATGGTGAGCATAAAGTTTAACATCTTAAGAACTGTATCTTCCACACTACTAGCTGGACCAAAGATACCACAAAAACAGCCTACTCAATGAAAAACAAAGTAGAAGATACTGAAGTCAAACACTAAAAACAGGAAATGTCAGAGATGTCTGTCTGTAAAACTAACACACCTACCTTCTGTAACAATAAAAACCTTTGTACGAGCATGTAGCTCTCCTACAGAAATCTACCTTCATTCCCTGAATATAACAGATAAAAAAACTATCCAAAATGTTACTTTTGCTGTTCAACACCTGATTCTATTTTCAATTTGATACTCACTGTTCAAACCCAGTTCTGAAATAAAAATAATTAAGTTTCAATCATACTTATCATGATGCAGCAGATCTGTATTCACCGCACATCTTTGTAGCTTGTACTGTTACAGACTGATCAGCAGTAGTCGCCAACTTCCATGCAGGTGTGCACTGAAAATGATGATGTGACATGCTCCGGCAGCTTCATTAAAAAAGCTATCATGAAGGATAGCTAGGTTACTGTTCCCATCTATGGAAAAATGTGTAAGCCAGTATTCCTCAGGCCTGAGCTCTGCCTGTCCCACAAACTTTTACAAGTTCTTGTCCTAAGAACTGTTGGGTGATACTGTTGTACTGAGAAGAAAGTCTCATTTAGCCTATTACCAATTCTGCCTAAGGCATTCCAAGATAAGACACTGTTCCCCACACCATGTGTCCTACCAGCTTCTGACATACCATGTTTCTGGAGACTTCCACTACTTCCCCATGTTTATATGTACCACTCCTCTTACCAGAGTAAGCCACCATCAGCAGCAGTAAGAGCCTTGAGAAATCTCAGGACCTCATCTGCCAACACAGTATTTTCTTATAGAAATTTACACTAAGCAACATCTTAAGTTCCCATGAAATTGTGAACTTATTTTTTTTTAAGGTGTAGCAAAGCATGTCTCTCCAGAAGTTAACTAGTTCCTGAATTTGTACAGGTTACCCCCATATCTGAGTAAACTACAGCATGTCAAAGAAAAAACTGAAAGCTTTTTTAGTCTGCTCCAAGCAAAAGCACCCATCACTTGCACTTATTTCTTAGAAAGGAATGAACAAATGTTGCTGAAATTGCCCATTCACTTTTCCTTGCTCTCAAAAAAAGAAAGATTGGGCACTCACTAGTTTATAGAATGCTTAAACCTGAAGAGTTAACTATAAACTGCTGCACAGCTGTAAGCGGTCAATGTGAAATCCTATAATATGCTTGAGAGCAGCTCAACCATATCAAGTGAAAATTCTATCTACCCAAATACCATCTTCCCAGTAAACATCAAAAGTGGCTGTACAGAAGACTTTAAATACATCAAATCTTTGCTTCTCCTGAGTAATCAAGGTGTGGATCAAAGATTTGCTGACTAAAGAACTGGTTGGAAGGCCGGGCCCAGAGACTGGTGGTGAATCCAACTGGTGACCAGCCAGGAGTGGTGTTCCCCAGGGGTCAAGAGGGGACCTGTCCTCTTCAATATCTTTATTGATGACCTGGATGAGGCATTAAGTGCACCCTTACTAAGTTTTCAGATGACACCAAGTTGGCTGGAAGTGCTGATCTGCATGGGGGTAGCAGGGCCCTACAGAGGGATCTGGACAGGCTGGATCACTGGGCTGAGACCAGCGGGATGAAGTTCAAGAAGACCAAGTGCCAGGTCCTGCACTTTTGCCACCAGAACCCCAGCAAATGCTACAGGCTTGGGGCAGAGTGGTTGAAAAGCTGTGTAGAGGAAGCAGACCTGGGGGTATTGGTCAGTGCTCAGCTGAACATGAGCCAGCAGCATGCCCAGATGGCCAAGAAGACCAATGGCAACCTGGCTTGTATCAGAAATAGTGTTGCCAGCAGAAGAAGGGAAGTAACTGTCCCCGTACTCAGCCTTGGTGAGGCCGTGCCTCAAGTACTGTGTTCAGTTTTGGGCCCCTCACTACAAGAAAGACATCAAGGCTCTGGAGCATGACCAGAGAAGGGCAACAAAGCTGGTGAGGGGTCTGGAGCACAGGCCTTACGAGGAGAGGCTGAGGGAGCTGGGGTTTGCCTGGTCTACCACATGCATGAAAATGTTTATCAGTGAAAATCAAAACCTTCAACAAGAAGCTTTTATACTTTGCAGGTCATGAAAAAAAGATGTGGAAATTAGAAAAAAGTGACAACTCTCTCAGCAGAAACTCTCTCAGTTTTCATATGGGAAATTTCAGAATAGTGAATGTAACTATCCAGGTTGAAATCTGCCTTTTTAATCTGCGCTTTTAGGGCTGTGAGCTCATGTCTTTACTTTCACATCTCAGTGATACACGATATTATTGTTCTCAATAACTAGTTTAATAATTGCTCATAAAAACTGCCATGCATATATATGTGCATAAAATAGATATGAAAAGAAAATGAACAAGCATTTTCAGAAGACAGTCTGGATACACAATATCTAATTATCAGCTTTCAGCGGCATTCATAGAATCACAGAATCATAGAATGGCCTGGGCTGAAAAGGACCTCAAAGATCATTGAATTTCAACCCTTTTGCTGCAGGCAGGGTCACCAACCACTAGACCAGGCTGCCCAGAGCCACATCCAGCCTGGCCTTGAATACCTCCAGTGACATCCATAACCCCTCTGGCATTCCTTATATAGTATCATTAATAGCAGGCTATAAAACATATGCTGCAGGTCAAGAAATATGCCTAATTATTCCTTTGTTCATATGTACTACTCAGTCTAGAAATTAGACGAGAGCTGTAGGGTTATTTAAAATAAAACATTGTGCAAGAAACATTTTTCTATAAATTATCTTTTTTTACCCTTTAGACCCATCCCCACAGTATCCTCTGCTTCTTCTCAAAAGATGTTCCTCACACCTTCAGAGAGCACAAGTCAGTTCATGCTTTGGGTAATTAACGTACATTATTATGCTGCTCATTAGCCAGCAGGCTGCTATAAAATAAGATTTAGAGTTGGTGTATTTTGTGAGCCTCCCCCTCCTCAGAGGTACTAAGTTTCCCTTCTCTACCCTGACATTCCATTCCACTTCCATGAAACTTCAGGAAACTCTGTTCTCTTAAATGTTTCATTCTTCGAATCAAATTTTACTACGATTGACTATAAATTCAAAAGTTTCTGATGGCAAGAAAGTATGATAAGGAAAAGCAAGGGCATGGAACGAGGCAAAGATATTAGCAATGAAAATCTAATGAACAAAAAGGGCAAAATTTTGCCTTATTTTCATAAACATGACCAACCTAAAAATGCCACTACAAAATAAAGTACTAAGAAAAAGGCTTATTTTGTGCCTTTAAAATTCCTCAGAGTATTAAAAGGCGTTCCTGGCTTGCAAACATAAAAGTCACACGATATTAAGAAGTAATAAAGCACAGTAGTTCAGAAGAGGACATTTTTCAATTTGCCGGAGGCTTGTCCTTCAAACATCTCACATACAGAAACACTAAAAATACTACCTTGAGCCAGTCGTTCAAGCCGTTTCCCATGTTCTGGAGGAATTGCATACCTAAAATTCACATGAAGAAAAGGATTATATGTTTAAAGAAATAATTACTATACAAAACAGTATTTTACATATAATTAAGTACCTGAAGTACAGAAAATAAGATTAATGAGTGAAAAATTATATAGAAAAAATACATGGGTTGCTCCAAAAGTAATGCCTCCCATTTATTTCCATTGTAATGACAAGAGATACAAAGAGTATAACAACACTATTTCAAAGAGCACATTCTCAGCTACAAAACACTGTTCTTCAACAGTTACCACCATTAGCTGTGCATTTTCTCCAGTGAGCCTGCATGCCAGGCTCACACAAATCTGCACTAGTGGAGGTGACCCACTGTTGCTGTCACCACTGCTGAAACGCACCACCTCACTGTGCTCACATCCAGTGGTTGGTCTTCAGAAATGTTCAACAAGTGTCAGTGAATGTCAATTGGTGCCGTTTTTTCCACATGGAAGAATTCAGTGACACACCTTTGCTCCATCTGCACTTCCATTCTGCCAGAGTGCCACGTTGCTGCCATCTGTCACATGGCAACAAAATGCAATGGAATATTGGTGGGAAGGTTCAACCTCTACTGCAAAATCACCAATATAGACATAATGGGCCAACATCATAAAACAGGATGCATTACTTTTGGAACAGCCTTCATATATTATTTTCTGAGGAAGAAGTACAGATTTTTGAGAAACAATTTTAACTTACTATTAGTTAAAAAATTATAATACACAGTTCAAAAATGTATTACCATTTAGAATCATGCATATTGACATTCATAACTCCAATTAAAAAAGATGCATTTTCATTTTCCAAGTGAAAGAAAAACACATAAAATAAATACAATTCCCACAGGTTTAACTTCTTTGCTTTTAAATGTATTTCACAAAAGTTCAACAGAAAAATAGGAGTATTAAATGTCTCCTGCATTTTTTTCTTACTGTCAGTGCTGTGGAATGAGAGGCTACTTGTCCTTGTAACTCACTGCAATTCTTAAGAAACACATTTTCTAAAAATTCAGAAATTGTGCAGATCTTGGAAACATTCTGCTCCTACAATAAAATATATTTACACGATTCCATAAGCAATTTGCAACAACTTCACAAAGCAAGTGAAACCTGAGCAAACACAGAACCTTGTTCTTCACAGATTTACTGCACTTTATAGACATGCCACCGGTATGTCTATGCATTAGACTCTACTTTTGACTTTAACAACTTCAGCACATGATATAATCAGCTTTCATTTCAGTTCGATATTTTAACAACACTGAATAAATTCTTTGTTAAAAAAAATATATATATACAGTTCAGAAGGGGAAAATGCATACTTAGAATAGTCCAAACCCACATTTTTAAAGTCAACATGCAGATTTTTCTCTTGTACTATATTATGAACACAAATTTCTTTCATATTTCCTGTCAACTCACTAAGAAAAAACAAACAAGCCATTCACAGCCCCTCACTTGGCACAACATTCCTCCATCTCCAGCTTTCACTTGCACCTAATGCACACACAATTTTTAATTATTACAACTGAAACTGCTGCACAGAAGCAAGACTATTCCAGCACAACAGTGCTGTGCTCTAAACAGAACAAGTTCAACAAAGCCCATGCCTTCTGACAGCCCACTCCAAACGCTACTAAACAAAGAGACTTTTGGCTCGACTCTGCTCACTGAGCGCAGTTTTCTTCAGAATTTTGTCTTTCCAAAATTGTTTCTCCCCACTTGTAGTTCTGAACTACGCCTGTTCTCTGCCACATGCTAAATGTTCATCTGCACAAACATAATAATTTAAAACATTTTTAACTTTCACACCTCAGCTGTACAGCTATGTATAGCATTTTCTATTGCGTTCTATACCATTAAACACTGAACTCCAAAGTAAAACCAAAAGAGATGGTATTTATGTCTAAGAAGATAACCTAGAAACTTTCCTTTGCTCTTCTTGTCTCTCATTGGACTGGGATTACTCCGAAAAGTTATTCTTCTGAAAGCACATCAGGCTGTATTTGGTGATAATACACAGCCATATACCTCCATCTATACCTGCAGATATTAAGTACTTCACCAGTAGTACAAAAAGACAAAACTTGAAAACTGAGGTCGCATTAAAAACGGTATCTATTAAGCTACCAGAAAAATAAATGGGGACAAGTGATTTAACTGGGCTATGCCTATTTATTTAGTAAATATAAATTTATCAATCAATAATTCATTAAACCTATGTTGGTGTTTTTCACCATGGTCCTCTTCTTGTGAATGCAGCAGCATCTAACCCTTGATCCTTCATTTCTTCCCTCTGTTGCTATTTCCCTTGGTTAAGGGATCAAGAAAAGGAGGCTGCCTTTGCAGTATCATTAGGAGCCCCAAATTCACTCTCCAGGCACAATGGAGTAACATCTCTCCTTGGTTCCAAACACAATGTATTAGAAAACTGTGCCTTTTTAAACACATGTGCCTGTCTTGGATACCAGACAAAGTATGGTGATGTGAATTTAACCGGATGCTTGGTCCACCGTATCAAACATTAAACAAAAAACACCCAAATTCCTTCTCGGATCATTAAGTCAGTGCAAAAAGGAAAAGGAAAAAAAAAAAAAACATTCTCTCTCAGGCTCCTTAGGTTACATAAGATCTCTGGCAGATTTTTGGATCTCATAACGCAAAACACTTCATCACTTTAAATACACAGGTAAGGCATGCTGTTTCGAGCTGAACTGAAACAGATTCTACTGCATCCCACTAAACAAATGCAAAGAATTTAGTAATGGCATTTCAATTTTCCCCAGCAACACTGAATATTTAGGGCCAGGAAAANTTCAGCCGCTCCTCATAAGACCTGTGCTCCAGACCCCTCACCAGCTTTGTTGCCCTTCTCTGAACACGCTCCAGGGCCTCGATGTCTTTCTTACATTGAAGGGCCCAGAACTGGACACAGTAATCGATGTGCGGCCTCACCAGTGCTGAGTACAGGGGGCCAATTACTTCCCTGTTCCTGCTGGTCACACTATTTCTGATACAAGCCAGGTTGCCATTGGCCTTCCTGGCCACCTGGGTACACTGCTGGCTCATATTCAGTCTAGCATGAAGCAGTCAACGAAGGAATCCGTATACACTACATAATATGAACTTGTTTGCATGCCTCTTGATGAAGAGCACAGAGAAGAAGAAGAAATGGAAGATTATCTATGCCTAACTATTGGAGAAATCTCCAAAATCCATAAAGACAATCCCAGCATTCAAATTTAGCAGCTGCCTGCAAAATCTCATTTGGGATTTCAGGTGGAAGCTACTCTCAGAACTCAGAGAAAACACACTATAATGCTTCTTAATAAAATATTTTTCACTAAGGTTTCATTTGGTTTCCTTAAGAAAGCACGTGTCAGTTCACTCAGCTTTTATTTTAGAAGAACACATCTGCATCCTAAGCTGCAACTCCTCCACTCCTTTGAAGTAATGTGCTAAAATCATGTTAACACAAGAACATTTGAATACAGTAACAGCATAAGTATAAATTACTGCAGCATTCCTCCAGCAAGTATATAACAATAAATAAATAAACCTCTAACTGATTAAAACTTTAATGCAACATTCTGAAACAATATGGGCCAATTTGGTTCAGAAAAGGAAATTAGTGTCCACCACTATTTCTTCTACAGATATTTCAGGGAGAGAAAAAAAAAAATCTTACTATCAGCAGGAAAACATTTCTCTCTTGTGCTTTAAGACATACGCGTAAGACCACAGTCAATGTGTATATTTACTTTATCATCCCTCCTTCAAACAACAGGCTCTTCAATTAAAAATCTGAAGTGGAAAGGACAGCAGAAACTTCCTATTCAGGAAATGTGTCAGTGCTGAACCTCCTTTGCTACAGGGCCAGAGTAACAGTGAATAATAAGATTCTNCCATACCTTAGAAAATAAGTTTGTTAACAAACGTAGTTGACTATGATATAAAAAACCAATGTCCTGCAAACTCAGCTGAAAACAGCGATGCACAGCCTGCTTAAATTTAATAACTATGTTGGTTAATTTTTTTTTTTTATTCTCAGATGCAAAATGTAAATAACCCTTAAGGTACTGTTTCCTTCACATTTACTTTTCGATCAGAGTGAATTTTCCATGTAGGAAAACAATTTCTCCTTGTATGGCAAAGAATTCACTGCAAGGAAAAAACGAAATATGCATTTTACTCAAGCTCAGTTTTATTAGGAACATTTGGATGTTGCAGGTCTCTATAACAAGACACCAAAGAAAATTTCCATTTCCTTTAATCTTCCTTTAAGTCAGAAATGGAAACTTTAGCACAGCTCATTTCAACAAACTAACCAAAAGCATGTGGACCTCAGATGAAACTGCTTAACTCAAAGGAAAACGTAGACGAAAATTACAGTCTTCAGAAGAAAAAATAACTAATACACATCTGAGGAAACACAAAGCCAGCTAATATCATCTCTCCACAGCAATATTTACTTTCTAAATTTCCATTTGAGAGACTGTGGCAAAAACATCAGGCAACATAAAATATATCTACTACATTAAAAGTGCTTATGGAAAATAGGACTAAAATCATTTATGTGAACAGACAACAGATCTTTTTAAATAACTTTAAGGCACACTTACATCACTTATCAATAATTTTGTGATTTTTGTATTAATTTCATGTTCTTTCCCCACTTTCGGTTACAGTATAACCATCTGACTGTCCTGATAATAAGCGTAAGTCACAGTAAAATTAGGTTTGTGTACTTATATTAAAATGAGACAGAGGAAATGACAGGAAAAAAAAAGCCAAAACAAATTTTGGTAATAAATATCATTATACTAATGTAATTTCAGGGAAAAATTATAGGAAACAGCATTACTACAGCGTTTGAATTTTAAAGATTTTTTACTCGATCTCTTTTCTATATCTGCATATTCAAAGTGTCAGAAAGTCAAACTTACAAACTCCAGAAGGCCATTTAAGTTCAGTTATGGTAAAATCACTGCACACAACTTAAGATTGCATTATTTCTAATATTGCTGCTGTGTCAGTGTGTGATATTAATATATGAATATCATTAAATGATTCCTTCATATCAGCCTGATGCCTTGTAAAAGCCTTCTAACACCACCAAAGTACACACAGCAGTCTGCGACAGCCTCAGAAGAATCTCTTGTTTACAGGGATAAATACATACTCACACTTTTTTTTCCCTTCTCCTCCACAGCAGAGTATTCAACAGAAAAAATAATAAAACTCACAGAAAGATTTAATACTGTTCCCTAGTCTTAGGATTTTTACTTTTACCTCATGACCAGTTAGCAGAGATTAAAGAAACCTTCTGCTTGTAAACATTACAAATGCAAGATTTCTCATCTTCTATACAAAGAAATCTTCCCTCCTCCATCTTCCTTATTTGCTCCCACATCACTTGTAACATGGGACAGTGAAGAATATACTCCCATAACTTAACTATTAAGGCATAGTTTGGTGAGATACAGAGTTGACAGGCTACCTTAAGATATAAAGGGAATAGAAATAACATTTTCACTTTTTGTTGGATTCCTGGCTGCAGGCAAAATGCACATTTATATAGGAGGACTACCTCAATTTCTTTAAATAAGTACCCTGCTTTTTAGTGATGACTTAGGAATATAACTTCAGAAAAAAATATGTATACAAATCCCAGTTCCTATGGTTCTTATATGATTAAACCAAAAAATTTTAAATCTTCCCCTCTTTTGTCTATTGTCTAGACTGGGCAGTTCTCCATTCATCACTTCTATCACAATGTATTCCTTTATGAAGCACCTATTTTCACCCATCCATAGTTTGCAGAGCCAAAATAGTGATTTCAGGGTTCTACTAGGATGAGCAGCTTGCAAGTTAAGCACAGTATCACAGCTCTTATCTCCACAGCTCCTTGATGAGTCAGCTCTAGGTATTCATAGGGCAGACCCTGTTCATACACAGCTGCTTCCCAATTTATAGTAATGAATACACTATTTAAGTAACTCTAGCATTTCCATCATGCGTTCTTCTTCGGGATGTACCTTGTAATAAAATTAAAAATCTGGACCACACTATAAAATTAATCAATTGTAATTCCCAGGAATAATTTTTAAAATATATAATTTCATTTTTAAAAGTCAGGAGAGTTTGCACGTTAAAAGCTACTAAACCTTCTTACAAAGACAGAATTGAAATAAAACAAATCCAGCCCAAAGCTACCAAGTCCTTCAACAATAATGTAACAAAGATTTTTAAGAGTAATATCACAGAATCATGAAAGGTTGGAAAAGACCTCTAAGATCACCTAGTCCAATCATCCACCTACCACCAGTACTGCCCATTAAACCACGTCTCTAAATGCTACATCTACCCTTTCCTTCAACACCTCCAGGGACAATGACTCTACTGCCTCCCCGGGCACCCTGCTGCAACGTCTAACCGCTCTTTCTGAGAAGACACTCTTCCTAATATCCCTGAACAATCAGGGAAGAAATGATTATCCAGTTTCTATTCCACTGTTTGAAATGTTCTCCCGCGCTCCACTGAGAAAAACTTCCAAGAAGCCACAAAACATGACACAGAGCAATCTGAATTTCCATTACTCCAGTTGTAAATCTTCTAAACAATGTTAATAAAATTAAACAAATGCAGTTATACGCAAGTAAAATGTCTTTACATTAAGAATGTTAATGTTCTACTGTGTTCATTTTAACATTAACTAAATTCAATCAGTAATTTAGCATTACAGTTTCTCTTTGTTAAATTAAGTTAGAAAACTGTCATGTTTTTAACATAGTAGTAGGAGAATACTAATTTAGAAAAATGAGGTGTAAAGTCACATTAACATAACTGTGCTTCCTGAAACAAAATTCAACATACAGTTTTTAAATAGATCCTGCATAATGTAGCTAAAAACAAATCACTGATCGTATTTTCTGTCTGTATCAGAATTAAGCCTTGTTTTACGTCAGTTCAGTGCAAAGGCAAAGACATGATATGTACTTACACATCCATCTATACTGTCTTTAATTAAGCAGAAAAGCATGACAGTGTATCATCAATTTTCGCATAAATAGTGTTTAATATGAAAAAAAAAGTCATCAGAAGTCAAAATTCTTAATAATGCAGTCTTAAGCTGCATTTCTTTGGACTTCAAAAACGTTTCAGTCTGACATATACAAACTAATAAAACTTTATATGTTCTGCATCCACCAGCATTCATTCTATCTCCAAGTTTCTTTCACCATTAAAATCCTAGCTTAAGGAAGAATTCAAGATACAAACTAAAATCTAAGCCCTCACTCTGGGAATCTGTATTGGAAAAAAGAAAAAAGGACAATTTGTCCTCACTGGCTGCAAAGAATGTCAAAAATCACTAATACCTGTTATATGTTCTACGAATCGCATAGCTGTCACTGTGTGACAGCCTAGGATACCCTGCTAGAATGAGTCACACGCTTTCAATTTAGTGCGTTTCCACAGAAAGTGAATTTTGCTTTCATAGCAAGGAAAGCAGTGGAGCTAAGTGATGCTACAGACACGAATACAAAGATCTCTGAAAAATACGTTGCTTTTCTTTTTCCAAGGACTCCTTAATATCATTTCCAAGATGGAAAATGCAGGCTCTAATAGCTTCTGAGAACAATGACTATGAGATGACAAGTCCCTAGTTTCCAAGAAGAGAAAATGAGACCTCTACTTGTCATAAAAAATGTATAGGGTTAGGCAGACAAAGAGACTTCCAATGAGTCAGTAGTGCAAGGATCAGCACAAAATTCTATAAACTGTCAGTCATACACTGACTTCCACACTTGACCTGCCTTGCATCTCCTCTAATGTCCAGGAAAAAAGGAAAAAAAACACAACACTAAATAAAATTTGATTTGCCCACAATACAGACATGGTAAAGCAGTTCATGAAGTTAAATCGAAACAGATGCATCTCAAATCATTTACAGTTATAAATTTAACAACCTTAACGTTTTAATAAAATTAAAATAAATGCAAAGCTATGTATGTCTGTAAAATCACTAAGCCATAAACTTTCACAGAAAAATGTATTAAAGAATATTAAAAAAAACAACACTGTTACACCACAACATCACTAGAACTGATATATGTTTAAAACTTAGTCTGCTTTCTGAAAGTTTATGGTTATCCTTCTATCATGCTTCAGGAAGTAATTAAACATTTGCCACATGAATAACACTGTTCTAGACATCAGAGTCAAAGCAGTTACATTTTCTAGTACAGAATCACTACTGTGGCAACATTTTCAAATTCACAGTACCACTGAAGCTACAAAGGTGGAATCCACAGTAGTCTGATCCTTCCATCAGGGAAGACTGACATTGGAAGAAACCTCTGATGGCCATCGGGTGCCTAGGACCATGTCCAGGAGGCTTTTGAAGATCTCCAAGGAGGAGACTCCACAACCTCTCTGGACAACATGTGCCAGTGCTCACTTGTTCGTATAGTAAAGTACTTCCTGATGTTCCAATGGAGCCTCCTCTGTGTCAGCTTGTGCCAACTGGTTCTTCTCCTTTCACTAGCCACGAATGAAAAGAGCCTGGCTCCATCCTCTTAGCACCTTTCCTTCCGATATTTATACACAAGGACTGCTCTGAAAGTAATGCCTCATAATTTAATATCTTGCCCCCCAACATCAGAGGTGCATGTTGGCTGTATAGTAGTAGAGGCTGAACCTTCCCACCAACATGCCATTACATATGCAGCAGAAGGCAGCAGAGGGGAAGTCTGACAAAATGGTGTCTGACATGGAAGTGGCTATGAATCACAAAATTACACAATTATTTGAGGTGGAAGGGATCTTTAAAAGTCACCTAGTCCAAATTCCCTGCAATGAATAGGGACATCCATAGCTTGATCAGGTTGCTCAGAGCTCCATCTAGCCTGACCCTGAATGTCTCCAGCAACAGGGCATACCACCACCTCTCTAGGCAACCTGTTCCACTGTTTCACTACTCTTACCATAAAAAAAGAATTCCTTATATCCAGTCTAAACCTCTCCTCTTTTAGCTTGAAACCTTTGCCCTTTGTCCTATCACAACAGACCCTGCTAAAGAGTCTGTCCCCTTCTTTCTTACAGTCCCCTTTTAGATACTGAAAGCCACTATCAGGTCACCTCAGAGTCCTCTCTTCTCCAGACTGAACAGCCTCAGCTCTCTCAGCCTGTCCTCGCAGGACAGGCATTCCATCGCTTGTATCATTTTGGTGGCTCTCCTCTGGACATGCTCCAGCAGGTCTCTCCTGTCCTGAGGACTCCACATCTGGATGCAGTACTCCAGGTGAGGTCTCACCAGCACAGAGGGGCAGAATCGCCTCCCTTGATCTGCTGATCACGCTCCTTCTGATGCAACCCAGGATACAGCTGGCTTTCTGGGCTGTGACGGCACATTGCTGGCTCATGTCCAGCTTGCCATCCACCAGTACCCCCACATCCTTTTCGGAAGGGCTATGCTCAATCTTTTTATGTCCCAGCTTGTATTGATAGTGGGGGCTGCCATGACCAGGTACAAGACCCTGCATTTGGATTTGTTGGATCTAATGACGCTCTCCTGGGCCCACCGCTCAAGCCTGTCTTGGTCTTTCTGGATGGGATCTCCTCCCTCAGGCATATCAACCACATCACAAAGCTTGGTATCATCTGAAAACCGGTTGAGAGTGCACTCAATCCCACCATCAATGTCAATGAAAATATTAAAGAGCACTGGTTCCAGCACCAACCCCTGAGGGACACTACTCTTCACTCATTTCCATCTGGACACTGACCACTGCTCTCTGGGGGCAAACTTGTAAGCAGTTCCTCATCCACTGAACGGTCCACTCATTGAATCCATCTTTCCAATTTAGAAACAAGGATGTTATGGGGGACTGTGTCAAAGGCCTTACTGAAGTCCCAACAGATGACATTAGTGGCTCCTCCCTTGACACAGTTATGCCATCATAGAAGGCCACAAGGTTGGTCAGGCAGGACTTGCTCTTGGTGGTCCTATGCTGGTTATATAATCTCCCTCTCTTCCGTGTGCCTTAACATAGCTTCCAGAATGATCTGCTCCATGATTTTCTCCAGCACAGAAATAAAGCTAACAGGTTGAGAGCTCCTGGGCCATCCTTTCTACTCTTCTTAAGCATGGGTATGACAGTGCTTTTTTTCCAGTCACCAGGGACTTCTTCTGACTTCTACGACTTTTCCAATATAATTAAGAAAGGCTTGGCAACTGCATCAGCCAATTCTCTCAGGATTCTGTGATGCATCTCATCAGGACTCAGAGACTTAGGGATGTTCAGGTTCCTCAGATGGTTGCAAACTTGATGTTCACTTACAGTGGGAGGGACATTGCTCCTCCAGTTCCCACATTCCAAACCTGCTCAAAGACTGTGTGTAAAGAGTGACAGCCAGTGAAGACTGAGGAAAAAAAAGTTGTTGAGTACCTCAGCCTTCTCCCTGTCCATTATTACCAGCCTGCCTGAATTGCCTTCTTGAACTTTCTTCTGCTGGTTGATGAAGCTTTTCTAGTATGAAACAAAGGTGTGTTACTGTGGTTGGCGACCCTGCACATAGCAGGGGTGTTGAAACTAGATGATCATTGTGGTCCTTTTCAACCAAGGCCATTCTATGATTCTTTGATTCTATGACTGAATTCCTGCATGTGGAAAAAATGGCACTTCACCCACTGACATTCATGGACGCTTGCTGAATAGAGACCAAACAGTGGATGTGTGCACAGTGCGTTTCAGCAGTGGTGACAGTGACAGTGGGTCACCTCCACTGGTGCAGATTTTTACAAGCTTTACAAGCGTGGCACGTAGGCTCTTATTCATCACTGGTGAAAAAGCACATCTAATGCTGGTGACAATGTTTAAAACTAGTCTTTTGTAGTTAGAATTTGTTCTACTGAATAGTGCTATTGTGCTCTTTTTATCTGTTGTAGTTTCCATTGAAATAAATACGAGGCATTACTTTTAAAGCAACCTATGTACCTTAACGAGATCCACCCCTGAGCCTTTCCTTCTCCAAGCTGAACAATCCCAGCTCTCTCAGCATCTCCTCATCTTTATACAGAATTAGATAGAAACTTGAAATAGCTGCACTTTCATGGAGAACATCGTAGCTTCCAAATATGTGGTCAGTTTCAAGCACAGAAACAGTGCTGACAAGCTTGACAGATTATAGCTACCTTTTTACAGCCAGAATTCCCATTCTGATTATAGCTACCTCTGGTTTCCTGATAGTCTTGTTTCTGCTCCTTTTCTGATAATTTGAAAGTATATATGGCTGATCCTCTCCTTACTTGATCATAACAACCTTCCCATCTATCAGGGAAGGTTTTGCAGATTACTCCCACTTCATGTTAAAATATTTGCACATCACTGTAATTTTATCTGTTACTTTTCTGAGACACACAACACAAATAGGAAACATGCCAGTTCTGTAAAAGGCATGCACGACTTACAAAAAGTTAACAGCACTCTTCCAGCCGTGCTGAACTTTGTTTCACCTGACCCAATTTTCACCAGTCTTCATCATCTGCTGATCACACTGAAAACTCTATTTATAATACTCCAGAAGACACCATCAAAACCAGGTTAAAAGAGACTCTATCTGCAGCATTGGTGCTAGTCTGACAATGCCGTCCCTTCTACACCATTTTTGACTACAATTTTCTCTGTATTATTAACATCACAACACCATCCCTTTCATTCCATGATACTTGTAACCCCATCACTATCTCTTTGCTGTGGATATTCAAAATCTGAAAGCCTTCATGTGAAATCATGTTTTAAAGTGTCTCATAGCCCATAACATGGAACAACATTTCCTCACATTTCCACTATGTGGAACACTTCCAGTTCATAAAGGCAGATTTAACACATACTGGTATACATTCTACACTAACAAATCTGTAAAAATAGAGCAACAGCTACAGTAGTCAAGAGGCAACATTAAAGTAGCCCATGAAAGAATTTGAGCCAATCTTGAGACCAGTGTTCTCACCATCCCGGACCCACTAAGCTCCTCAAACCAGCATTCCTAAACCTAACCCACATGCTTTGAGTGTCATCACAGATTCATTTCACACCACTTCTCTTACAATAGCAATACTTAATCTAATTTGGCTAAGGTCTCTCCTTAAGAAACCAGTCCTTTTCTTGACATTATCACTAAAAATCTTTCATTCCTGTTGCACATATTCATCTTTATTTTATGAGCGATAATCCTTACAAGGTGTTCTGCAATGTATGAACTGCACGACTAAGCAATTTTCTCTTTTTTTAAATAATGTATTGTCTCTTGTCATTTCTAGGCCAGGAAGTATAGAGCAAATGGAATGTCACAGAAATCATCACAGATTAATACATATAATCTGTCTGAATTACACCACAGGTTTATACTCTTTTCCTTTTTAAAAATAAGTAAAAACTGTAATTCTTTATGTGGAAAAGAATTAAAATCTCCACCCACCATCAGACTCAAGAGGAACAAAATGAGCACAATTTTAAAAATACTACTTTCTAAAACAAAAAACTAAACATGCTGTCCACTTATTCTCATTTTCTCTTAAGAAAAGAGTAATGCCAATTATTTTAATGTTTGAAACTTCCACAGTGCCATGAAAATAACTGCCTGCTTAATAATCATTTTTGCATGTGTGTAATTAATATTCTTCAAGAATGTTTACATCTCAACCTTCAGAAAGGCAAAAAAAATTCTATTTACACCACGTTTTTTTATATCAGCCAGGTAAATAGCACCACAAGTAAGCACTGCTTTCAGATACCTAATATAGCAAGAAATAATTTCCAAAACGCAAATAACTTATGCAGATTTTTGTCATTTATAAATTTATAATGCAAATTGAAGCACTATCTATATTTTATGCATGGATATAGCACACATACCAACAGGCTAACATTTTACTACTAGCTAACAACTGCGTTAGGTGAGGAATTAACGTCAAGGAGCAGTTCAATATTTGAATATGTCGAACTCCTCAAACTATTACATTAAAAAAATCTTCAGTCAAGGTCTATAAACCTGAAATAATAATCACAACAGAAGATAATGAATATACTTAACAACAAATGGCATAGTGAAGAAACTTCCAGTGTGAATCCACAGCTCTGAGATACCATTATGAAACACGCAAACAACAAACTGGAATAACAAATTAGGTAAATCATGCCAATGGTTATTCTTGGTAATAAGACTGTTCTCATAAGAAACAGTGATGTTAAATGAGGTAGTGTCTTCAAGATTGCCTTCCCCTCAGAAACAAACAAGAAAAAAGACACAAAGGAAAAGTTGCAGCAAAAATTCTGCCTAGCAGCAAGCAATTACAGCAGACACTGTTCTACTTTCTCTCGAATCTTTCTCAGAATATCCTTCTCTTCTCCTTTCATACTGTTCTAGTTCTCTATTTTGAGTTGTATTAATTCATTTCTTCCTGTCAAATTATTGCCTATCCTTAGGACTTCTCTGCACGTAAAAAGTAATTTACAAAGCAAGCATATAAACTACACAAATATATATGTATACAGACAGAAAAATAACCATAATCCTGACTTTGCTAATGGTTACCTGACATACTTCCTGTGTTCCAAATCGTAGAATCATAGAATCATAGAATCACTAAGGTTGGAAAAGACCCACAGGATCATCCAGTCCAACCATGCACCCATCACCAATGGTTCTCGCTAAACCATGTCCCTCAACACAACATCCAAACGTTCCTTGAACACCTCCAGGGTCGGTGACTCCACCACCTCTCTGGGCAGCCCATTCCAGTGCCTGA
>JACDJE010000359.1:246771-321782 GCA_016647715.1 Pavo muticus
AAAAAAAAAAAAAAAAAAAAAGCAATTAAATGCATCTTTAATACAAAAACCTGTAAGCAGTCCCAAAAGACAAGTCAGACCTAAACAAATTGAACCAAAGAAATTGATTTCAAAGAGGCCTTGCAAGAGCTCTCTCAAATGGCCTTGGATTTGTCAACTCTAAACTTCTCAAATTGAATCATTACAACCTGTTTCTTTTGAACTCACATATACTCTATGTACTTATTAGCCTTGCTCTTTAAAACGGAAGAGTACGTTACTGCAGTGCTCTTTATATCACAGACCTCCCGTTTCATCGTTTCTCGTAGCTGACAATGCTGTCTAGGCTTTTAATCACTGTGAAGCAACTGCACCCCAACTGTTTATTTTAGTCAGCTGAAACACACAGATAAATAAACTTCTAGAAAAATTTAAACTTGCCATGACTTCGGCTCCCCAAAATGGAGATAATTAATACTGTAGAGATCCATATCTTCAGTGTGCCACGCAAATGTTGTTTTCCACATGCCAAAATACAGATATGGGGTATTTACACCCTCAATAGAAATTCCACAGTCTTCTCCTACAACATCCAATATTGTATTAAGATGAGCAATATTCCATTCCTCAATACCCTGAAAAAGATACATAACAGGTGCATTAATAAATTAATAAAATAATGCAACTTTATATAATAGTATTTCACAAAAGATACATGACTTATCTAGCTTTTCAAAAGACTGCAGATTAACAAAAATTTATAAGTACTTCAGCAGACTGTTGAAGTTACCCCCCAAAATTGTTTTGTCCTTGGCAGAATTTAGATCAGGTGTTAAGCCTGAAATGTTTACAGCAGAGAACACAGAGAGCTATATATGAGCTCAACATTTAATACTTCAAACTTAATACATTGAAATACCATACACAACAGAAATAACAGCTGCAGACAAAAATCTATGATGAGTTGGTAGCTATATGTCACTAGGCATATCTATGCTTCTTACTTACAAAATAATACTAAAAAAAAATTAAAATGCTTTTAAATTGTTATTTTTCTGTATGTTTACCACTTTTCTGAAATAAGCCATAAAAACTAAAACAATCTCTTCAGAGATCTTTCTATAACCATAATAATAGACTGCATAACACACCATCACAGAAGAAATCCACTAATTTCGTGGGAATTCAGACATTTTCCTCCCATTATTGCCTAAAGTTTGCGTGTTAAAAGCCACGCATGTAGTTTCTGTGGTATTTCAGGTTCACTAAACATGATTCCAATTTCAGATAATAACAGCATGTAAAAGCCAGTGTAACAAAGATCAAAGCTACAAAATTGAAGAGAAAGAGATCAGACTTCACTATAACAGCAATCATTAGCTTCTTGAAGGAAGATATCGGCCAGTGTTCAAGAAATAAAACAAAAACTACTATGAACTCAATTCAGGCAAGTTTACTGATTAGTAAGATAGCAACTAAACATGCTCTTAATGATCACTTGCTTCCCAACTGTCATCACTGATACTCTACACAGTTCTAACAATCGAACTCAAATTTGGGGAATGGGTTGATGGCACTACAGTTCTGATGCACTTGATTGAGACTAAGAAATATGATGTCATTCAATAGTTGGGCAGGTGATGAATTAAGAATTCAAGTTAAAGCAAGAAATAATGAACATTTAATACACAGTACTTATTTTCTTGCTTTTTGAGCATGAAATAACGAAGCACGTTATGCATTCGGTAATTAGAATATACATAAGACAGTAACCTCCGTATGAACTTCAGCTGACTCCTTGAGACATCATATTTGACTGCCTGCAATGACGACCTCACTTAAGAAGAAAAGCTACTCTTATGTCACCTGGGAGTCTTAGAAAGGAGCTATGTTCATGGAATGAGTTCATTCCAGATAACAAATTTATTTATTTATAATGAAAGCTTTTGCTTTGATGCACTTATGTGACATAGAAGCGCTTGAAATAAAAATATGTAAAAATATATCTATGATAAGCACTATCAAAGAAAATTAAATGTGAATATGTATCCAGGTAGTAGATGTTGGTAAAATTTCTACCTTTCAAATCTAAAACTCAGTCACCAGCAAGGCAATAGAGCTGTGAGATATAAAGTTTATTTGCAGAAACAATTTTAACGAATTATTCTTCAAATTAATTTACATATTTGATTGAAAAAAATCTCACAAAATTAACCACTGTTCATAGCTTGTGCACGGTCAATTTGGAGAAACAAACTAATACAGCAAAATAAAAGCAATGACTTAACCACGGAGGCATACTGGAACATAATAAATACACCAGATTAAAAAAAACAACTGTTAATCTGGGCAGTATCCTCCTTCCGACAGAGGGCAAAAACAAACAAGTATCAGAATACCCTTCCAGCCTCCAGCAATTTGCAGATTAAAGGTTTCACCAGGGGTGTTAATCATCGGCTTAACAGGACCCAGTGCGCTTTTTACCACTTAAAATTCATTTCTCCAGTCACCATTTTTAATCCAAATAAACTTCTACCAATCATAACATCTAGAAATCTTACCCTTCTCTTACTAAGAATCAGTAAGAACTAAGTGATAGCTAAGAGACAAAATTAAGAATAAACTGTCTTTTTATTTCACATATTTTCATCCTCAGTTAAGTCACTATCAAACACCAAGCAAACGGTTAGCGCTTTGTCCCTGAAATGAAAGCAAATCCTCCTACGGAGAAAAAGGCTGCTTCAACACACCTAACACAAAACGCAAGATCCAAAACCCTTATAATCAAGATGCATAACCTATTTTCATTTCCTAATAGCCATTCTGGACAAGCTATAGAAGCTTTCATTTATGAGGAAGAGTTCATTGAAACTGGCTTAAATTCTAATTTCACTGTGGTTCATTTTAATTATTTCTACATTCCTCAACTATTTTTAACAGCAGTTTTAGCTTTATGCCTAAGTTAATGCAAGTTATTACTACAAATTATTTTCAAATCTATTACTTTACCTCATAGATGTACCTTCTTCTGGTATTCCAAAACACTATGCAAAATGATTATATGAATTCCACTTAAAATATTGATTCAGTCATTTGCAATAGTTATGGGACTGTTTTTAGACACCAGAATTGCAATGCAGAACAAAAACAGCATAGGACCTGTAATTTAGCAAGTCAACATATAATAGTACTTCAAAAAGTTAAAGTATACCCTAGAAGGGTATATTATAGTTAATAACCATTATGAATATGAATAGTATTCATATTCTTTGACCCAGAAGTGAAGCTGGGATCTCCTTAGAAATGAATAAATAAACAAATAAATAAATAAAAAGAGAGAACATTTAGGCATACTCTTCTCAATGTAAGGAAAGGATTGAATATTTATTCTGTACTATATCTCAATACTGTTTTACAGTAATTGCAAGTAAAGTGTAAAGAACGTATTTCTAGCATCCACACTTTCAATGGCAGATTTTTGAACACGTGCAATCTGTGTTCTATACCACTGTGCCACTTCTAAATAGTACCATGTTCTGTGGTACAGTTGTACCACACAATCCAACATTAGGGAAAAAGTAAGTTAAAAAACAGGATATTTTTTCTGTTTGCTACAACAAAGAAATACGGATGTGAAACAACTTATTTGTCTGTGCCATAGCACATTAGACTTATGATGCGTTTCTTCAGAGCAACAGTGCAAGTTACAGGCAGCAGGTTATGTAAAAAACTAATACTCCAATCTTTGCTCACTTTTTAGATGATTCAAACTATCTGCAGATTACTGTCATGAGTTTTTATGGTTCTTTTAATAGCATTTGAACCAGCTTGTAAGGCAGTATGTAGATAAAAGGGAACGCGTCACAACCAGCTCTCATAAATACCTAAACACAGCTCAAAAGGAGCTGACCCATTCTGTTCTCAAAGAGAAAAAAAGAAGTGGCTTCCAGTACCTTGGTAAAAAAAACTGAAATTCAGGATTTTTTTCAACAGTGAGGATCTTTATGCAGAAAAGAATAAGGCTTCAAACAAAATTATTTTCTGTTCATTTCCCTTTTTTGAAGTAATTATGGTAGTGACACAGTACCGTTCTCTGCACTTTCCTGAAACATCAGTCTGAGGTATTCTATTTCTGTGAGTGTGGTTTCTGTACACGTATACACTAATGAACATAACTATTTTTCAGTGTTTAATTTTTCCCTTGATTATCACATGGATTCACTTCAATATTAATCTGGCAAACAATACATTTCTTGTACAACTAGGATTAAAATGTCTCTACGACTGACTGTAAAAGCTCACATAATAAGAGTTTAAAAAAAAAAAAAACTGATATAGAGAGAGCAAAGGAGTAGGAGAAACGTGCAGAAAAATCTGTGCTCGGTCACCCACTCCTTAGTCCACGCACTCACCCACTCACAGTCATGAATATACTAAAAAAGCCTGCCATGTTTTCATTGCTTCTTTAAGGTGCGCAAGAATGAAATAGGAAAACGCTATGATCAGAATTTTTGCACCATAAACATGTACTTGATCTACTTTTTCTCTTCTCAGTAACTTTTCAGATATGACTCTTGCTTTTGCAGCACATTTTTTAAGGGTGGAAAAAATAAGAGAAGCTAGTAGATTCTCTTTGGAAATAGATACTAAAACCAAATATGTAAGTGAAGGAACACTCACGCTGATCTCAACTGTGAGAAGATCATACACAGAAAGGACATTTCAAATTATCACATGCTAAAACACACAGAAATTGCTACATTTAAAAAGTGCTGATTTGCAGTGAGACTTCTCTTGATGTCAATACAGAGGGCACATACGTAATCCTACAGAGAGATAAGAGTTCAGCTTATCTGACCACATGATAGAAACATTTAGGTAAAATCAGGTTTGTGGCTTTGAGGCAGACTGAGGAAGAAAATCAGGCACATTTCATGCTCAGCCACATTCATTCTCAATCTCTACCATTTCTTGTAAACACTCCTACTCACTGTCATTTTTTTCAAAATAACATAAATTGTGACCATTGAGAACTCATCTACACCCACTATCACCCGTTACCAAAAGTTCATTCTAAATTTCATTCCTGTATTCTTGTACATAATTCTTATACACTATTTTCCTGTATTCTTATCGTCACAATAACAGTCACCGTTACTGTAGTTCTTGCCTCCTCATTAAGCTACCCAGTAGCTTCCACTATCCACTACTATCAAGAATGCCATATAAGACACATGAAACAGTCAGCTCACAAAAGAATCTCTAAGACTGTCTTGACAAGCATGGAGACTCCACAGTCTCTCTAGGCAACCTCAGTGACACTCATAGTAAATAAGTGCTTCCTGACATTCGGATGGAAGCTCCTGCATGTCAGTTTGTACCCACTACCTCTAGAACTGGTATCGCTGAAAAGAGCCTAGCCCCATCTTCTTTGCACTCTCCCTTCAGCTATTTATATATATGAATAAGCTACCTCTTTTCCAGACTGAACAGTTTCAGCTCTCTCAGCATATGTTCCAGTCCCTTCATCTGTGGTCCTTTTTGGACTCTTGTACACTTGTACTCTTCTCTCTTGTTCTGTGGAGTCCAGACTGGACACAGTACTCTACATCATAAAATCACAGAATCATAGAATCACCAAGGTTGGAAAAGACATAGAAGATCATCCAGTCCAACCATCCACCTATCACCAGTAGTTCTCCCTAAAAGCTGAGTTGCTTCACCTGCTAAGAGCAGAGGGGAAGGACCACCTCCCTTGAGAAACCTGCAGATGTCAGTCACTCCTCCTTAATGGTATGCTGAGGATAGCATTCACCTTCTCTGTGGCAACGGTATGTTGTTGTTCATATTCAACTAGGTTCACCAGAGCTCCTCATGGCCTTCTCTGACACACTGCTTTCCAGCTGATCAGCCTTCAAGACGTATTCCATACGCCTGGTGTAATTATTTTCCCAGGTGCAGGACATTACATTCACCCTTGATGAACTAAGATTCCTGCCAGTCCATTTCTACAGCCTGTCCAGGTCCATCTGAGTGGCAGCATGAATCTGTCGCTCCTTCCAGTTTTGTGTCGTCTGAAAGCTTGCCATACCGCCCAGATCATTAACTGGATCTAGTACTGGCCCTTAGGTATAACTATCCCTTAGGATAACTACCACTAGTTATTGGCCACCAGCAAAACTCACTGATCTCACCACCAGAGCCTGGCAAATCAGCCAATTTTGAAATCCTTACTCTTTCATCATCCACACTTCAGCTTCCCTGAGGATCTTATGACAGAGAGTGTTGAAAGCCCTACTGAAGTCAAGTTATACTATATCCAGTGCTTTTCCTTCATCTACCAAGCCAGCCACTTTGTCAGGTGCCAAGAAAGTTAACAAGCTGGTGAAGCATGACTTCCCCTTGATGAAAATCCACGCTGACTTCTTATGATGGACGACCTTCCTGTTCTTCCTGTGCCTCAAAATGGCTCCCAGAATTGGTCGTTGTTCCATCAGCTTCTCAGGGATGAAGGTGAGGCTGAGTGACATGTAGTTCTCTCAGTCCTCATTCCTGCCCTTCCTGAAGATAAGATCTTTCCTCCAGTCCTCATGCATCTCTCCCAGACACCATGATCATTCACATATAACCGAATGGCCTCAGTGTGACATTAGGTAGCTTTCAGCATTTATGTGTGCTTCCCATAAGAGCTCATGGATGTGTATATGTCTGGTTTGCTTCAGTTTTATCAACCTGATTCTTTTTCACCAAGAGTAACTCTACCTCACAGTAGACTTCTGTCCTATCTCTGGTACTTTGGATTTCTGAAAAGTATTAATAAAGACTAAGGCAAAGAAGGCATTTGGCCTCTTCCATGCCTGTCCTGTACTAACAGGGTCCTCGCCACACTCAGTAGCAGACCCGTATTTCCCATTTCCCTTTTGTCACATACAGTTAGAAATCTTTCTTGATGCCTTTGACACATCTCACCACATCCAGTTCTAAGTGGGCTCTGGATTCCTCATTTCCATACTTGGACAGCATCTGTGTTTCTTATAGCTTACCTGTTCTTGCACCCACCTTCTATATACTTTTAGTTTATCTTTGAATTTTGTCAGAAGATCCTTGCTCATCCACAAAGGTCCTCTTGCATTTTTGCCTTTCTGCTCACTGGGACTTGCCACCCTTAAGCTTGGAGGGGGGTAAATATCAGCCACCTTTCTTGGGCCCTCTTTTCTTCCAGGGTCTTATCCCATGGGTCTCTTCCTCTTTGAAGAGGTCAAAGTCTGGCCTCCTCAAAGTCAGGACTGTGATCCTGCTTTCTGTCTTGCTGTCTTGCTCTTAAAATCCGGAACTCTACCACCTCACTGTCAGGGCAGCCCAAGTCTGCCTCAGACTTTCATACTTGTAACAAGCCTTTCCTTTTAAGTTACCAGAAGACCACCTTTTCTTACCAGTTGCTCTACCCCTCTGGTCAGGAAGTTGCCACCAATGCTCTCCAAGAATCTCTTAGATTGCTATAACCTGCCACTTGCCTGTCTTAGGTTACGTTACAACTCACATTCCATCCCTAACTCATTTCATTGTCAAAACCTAATTCTACAGCTAATATTAAAGTGCTGCTTTAAAATCCAGTTAGTTCCTCTGTTAAGGATACAAGTGGAAACCAGAGTACCTCTGATGCTAAAGCTAATGTTACATTGGAGATGTACCTACAACTCAAATCAACTGTTAACCTGCAAACTCAACTGAATCAATCTCTCTATATTACTAAATAAATGTGCTCCCCACAGCTTAAGTATGGCAGAAGGAAGGCATTATCGCATCAAGAAGAACAAAACTAAGAGAAGGAAAAGGAAAGCAAAGTTCTGCTTTCAAGACTAGAAGCTGAAAGAGTGGTGAGAAAGAGGGAGGCCAAAATTTATGCATGCTTCTTCCACACCTTCACTTTTCTCTATGAATAGCATTTATTGCATAGCACTTAAGTCACATGTGTTTTATGAGCTGTTATACGTCACTTTTCTTTGGAACGTCTTTTGAAATCAGGGATTTTTTTCTCCCTAGATGCTAGATTAGTCCACATAGGAGTTTCAAAGATTTTCTCCTACCTGTCCATGAAATTATGATTTCAAATAAAAACTTTCTAAAGAAAAGAGCCCAAGGAAACATCAAAAAAAAAAAAAAAAAAAAGTTTATTTGAGCTCCTAGTATCTCACACAAGAAAACAATTAAATTCATAGCCTCCACAATTAGTAGTGTGATTTATTCAACTGGGAGTGGCATTGAAGTAGGTCTAACTAGTTCCCAGTATAGAAACTATATAGAAAATAGTAGGTGAATCACACTCTCCAATTTATTCACAGTTACAATTGCCAGATGAGTTAATACAGCTATGATATCGGAAACAAAAGAACTCTTCTCCTTCCTCTTCCTGATAGGAGCAGCAGGCTTCTGCAACTGTTCTGCGGGCTCAAGTTGGCATTACATTCAGGCTAACTTACAAGTAAGAGAGATCTATTAAAATAACATTAAAAAATAATAATAACCACTTCACAATTAAACTTCCAAAACAGTTTTAACTGGTGTCCATAATCAATTCAAGAATCAGTTTAACAACTGAAGCTAGAAAGACTGGTGCTTTATTGTAAACTTTGTAAGTTCTGTCAGGATTACTAATTTTCACTCAAGTTCAGATGAAATTATAGCAACAGAAAAACAAAACCCTGAACATCTATCTAATTAAACTTATAAGCTTAACTTAACAGAAATAATGCTCTTTATAATCTATGTGTTAGTGCAATTATTTTCTTGAGCCATCCTTATTGCCTTTTTCCTAAAAAACACTATAATTCAGTATAAAAGCAATTAGAATGCCTTCAGCATAGAATAGTATTTCAAGCAAACATTCAACTACCTTAAATTTATTTTCTATAAAGCCGTATACAGCATAGAAAACATTTATTTTTTCACGTTATTTCCCTACACACAAAGATGAAATGTTTATTCAGAACCAACAGAATACTGTAAAACTGTAAATACATTATGAATAAGCAACATAGAATCTAGAAAAATCTATATATCACAAGAGTAAACTGAATCATCGACATCAGTTGTCAGGTTTCAAAACATGTATTTATAACTGTTCAATTTTTTTCTTCTACATAACAGATTTTTTAGCTTTGCCGCTTCTTCCAAATCCTTCAAGATCTTTCATTACCCAATTTAAGAAAAGTAAAATACAAGATCTGTGATCTAAGCAGCTATTAAGATGCTACATTCCACAAATCTTATTTCTTAAATTATTTAAATAGCAAAACTTAAAACTTGGTTGAGCTTCAGCCACTGATTTGTCACAAAAGTGATCATCATGCAGACAAGAAAATGTAAGTGGCAAACTTTTAAAATAAAGAATAACAACTTGCAGTACAGAAATACTTCTCAATAATTTTGACAGCCCAAGCCCACATAAACATCACATTTTCACTAAATTCCTGATATTTTCTATTAGGAATCCAGCTAGACATGCATCATTCTGTATCAATAACACGCAGTTTAGTATAAAATGCATACTGTAAAAACCAAGCACTTGTTTTTGTTTCACATTCGCAGGCTCTTATGCTCTGCCATGCTCTTTCTCCTGAATATTGCACATAACTATATTCATCCCTTTCCCCCAAAAAATGGCAAGAGCAAAACAAACTGAATGAATATGAAAAACAATCTCTAACTTGAAACCAAAGGAAAAAAAATCCATTCTTAGCACTATCAAGTATAAGACACAAAAAATATAAGTTGCCCAAGCACACCATCTAGTGGCTGAAAATTAACTTTGGCAAAAATATTCTGAGAGGTAAACATTTTGATCTGCCATCTGCAATTTTCTCATCAACAGTTTTCGTACTAGAGATTATTCCCTCTTTTTGTTTACACTCCACTGAACTGCACACTCTGAAATGGCTGCTGTTCAGCCTTTTTACTCTTTCTTCAACAACTTTATCTCTAACATTTCTCTTTCTTTAAATACGTATTTAATCACAACCATAAGGTGTATATTTGTAAAATGCTGGCATGATGAGCATGAGGTGTCATCTGTCAACATTAAAAAAAGATATGGGAGAGAAGGGGGGGCAAAAGGAGAGACGAAAGGGGGATAAAAGGGCAGACAAAAGGGGGCACACAGGAAAGAAAAAGAGAAAAAAAGTTTAAAGAAGAGGAAGCTTATATTTACTGGGACACAAAAAGCCAAACACTATTATCCTGTGCCCTATTTTTGTCTATACAAAAATAAAACAACTCAAGACCATCTACACTTGAAGAGGCCCTTCACTGAAACAGCCCAAATCAGAATCTTGAATTATTTTCTTAATCACTTTTATATAATAATAGGGACACAAAACAGAATTTGGACTTGCTGCTTTTTCTAAACTAAAGACCACTAGACATTTGTATCTGTGTTTAAAAGATCATATAACCTAGTACAAAACCTGAACAGCCTAAAACTATCTTGGCTGACTGTATGTACCTTTGGACAGTATTCCAGCAATTTGTCTTCTGTGAAGAGATACGAAATGGTAGCAGTGTCTTAGACCATCTGCCACAGGGAATTTTTTTTTTTTTTTTTTAATGTTTGGAGAAGGGAATTACATAGAACATGAAATAACTCAGGAGCCTGTAACTCTATAGAAGACAGGATCTTTTGGATAAAACTCTGCTTTATGATTTTGTAAATCCTCAAACTTCCTTTTTTTAATGCTAAGCATTTCTTCAATCAGTCCCATTCTTTCAATAATTCTATCAAAATCTGTATTTAGATGTTTTTATTCATATAAAATATATTTATATATTTATAAATATATTGATTTTTACATAACCTATGTTTATATAACCAAT
This sequence comes from Pavo muticus, assembly GCA_016647715.1. NCBI lineage: Eukaryota > Metazoa > Chordata > Aves > Galliformes > Phasianidae > Pavo > Pavo muticus. The sequence continues at coordinate 257,620 of JACDJE010000359.1, forward strand.
TTGATACCAATGGATATACTGCAATTCTAAGGAATACAATCTGTGTTTAGTCCTTTTTAATCCATGGAAATCTTCATAAGTAACCATTAAAACGCACTTTCTCTTTACTTTAATTCAGAGGCATAGAGCAATCACAAGCATATTTCACAGAAACTTCAGACGTTCCCAACATGGGAAAGTACTGATATAGAGTACTGCTATCCATTTTCCTCCATGAAAGTGAGAAATAAAAGTACTTCTTATTTTACTTAAAATATCACTAAATTTCCACATAGGTATACAAATATGATGCATACTGAAATGTTAAGAAATAAACTGTAAAGCATTTCAAAGCCCTGGAAAGTTCCAGCTGAAGAAAGGGAAGTCCTATGATAAGAAAAAGTATCAATACCCTACAGAAACGTTCTTGCTGATGTACAATTAATTTCAACCCTGCTTAGAGTCTTTTAAGAGAGTAACACAAAGATTTCAGAAAGACAGATTTTTCAACCACAAAACAAGAATGTATGCTCTAAGTGTAATACCCTTTCAGAGGGGGCTGGAAGAGATAAACTTCATAAAAAGCTACGCATACTTTATCATAAATGCTCCCATTGATATCTGCTCCATAAATTGGTGCCACAAAAGTCAAGTTCTTCCAGTATTTACGCTCCAGATCTTCATAATCTATGTATCTTGGGGTGCAGTATCTGCAGAGGAAGAGGAAGAGGTAAGGCAAATGTTCAGCATACTCTTTCAACAACCACTTTCACAATGGACTATGCTTCTGATCCTGCAAAGAGAATTCTAAAATATCACTTTATTTCAAATACACTGAAAGGGAAGAATTATTACTTGTCCCAAATTCCTCATTTCATAGTTCACCACAGAGTGTAACCTCATACCTGACAGCTAGAGTGGTTGAAGTTACACACTTACCCATACAACATTTTCTTCAATCTTCAGGAGCTAAACAGAACTCCTGACTGCTTTCATACTAACATCCTTTTTGTTTCTATTCTTTGTAACAAACACACATGGAAGAGCCACTTCTCTGACAACTGACATTTATTATTTCTCTGCCTCAGTACTATCTCTACAAACACAGAGGCAGTGCCTACACAAGTCTATCTCACAATAATTCAAATGAGCTAATTCTGCCAAGGAGCAGTACTGCTTGGCAAAAACAGTACTTTGCTTCCTTCCTCCTCCCCTAGGAAAAGACTTCAAGAGGAGATAAAGCATTTCAAACAGTGATAGCAAAACTTCTCTCAAGCAATGAAAACAAAATATTTAAGAGATCTTTTCTTTTTTCCCCTTTAGGGAACCATACCTTTATATATCCAAGGTTACTCTCTGAAAATCTTCTGAGAACACAACATTAGCATACTACATAAAAAACATTCGTTAATAGCCTTTGCCTCAGGATCCTTTTGTCAGGACTCTGTTCTCCCATATTTTGGTCTTCAGAAAAGAAAACATGCTCTCCTACTACTGCAGCTTTGAGAAACAGTTTATTAGCCAGATTACTACAGCTGAACTACTGGAAAGAAACCCTGAATATATATGAACAAAGTTCATCATGTGATAAAATAGAACGAAGATAAGCAGTTAACAACATACATTTTAAACAATTAATTTTTAGCAACAGAGTTTTTATTTCCATCACTTTTCACTATATGGCTCCAGAAAATGGCCTGTATTTCTGCCTGGCACTAAGTAATACGGATACATAAACTCAGTTACTGTAACAAGTATCTCCACTATGGAATGCAGGTATGCCCATACTTCCCTGTAGACAGGGTGGAGAAGCACGTTGGTTAAATGGTAAATTGAGAACACGTAAATAAATAAAAGATGCAATGCATTACACTGCATATACACCACTGTTTTAAATGAAGCTATGACTTTCACTCAGATGTTCATGGCCCTTTCCTCTTATCCAAAGGAAAGGGATATCACCACAATATTCAAGGAAAGAAGCTATCCTTAACAGAGAAGCTTTCTTCATAAAGGAATGTCTTTTTTTTATAAGAGTATAAGAGGTCCCAGTTTTTTAATAGTGACATTTTCTCAAGAGCAGTTACAAATATTCAGAGAGACACTCATAGCTAATAATTTATTAAAAGTTCTCCCAAATGTTCTTGACTTTAACTATGAAGTTGTAAACTGCTTTCAGTAAAACAGATATAAAAACTGAAATCAGAAATGCTTCCCAAATACATTCCTTGATAAGGAATAAAACATACGTAATAAGCATCATGCTATATGAAAACCTTCACAGGTATTAAGCATTTTCAAATCTATTTTAAAAAACTGTTTGTCATTCCACCGTGAGTTAATCAAATGCGCATTTCAACTATACATGAATAGGTATCATGGGCATTGATGTAACTTTCTATTTACTCTCTCCTCTAACAGTTACTGAACAAATAAATTTAAACAACTACAAAAACTGACTTCCATTCCTACTTATCAGGAAAAGAAACTTCTGTGTGGTAACATCACCTTTTTCACAAGAAGTACAAAAATAAATGTACTGATCTTTTTAAGTTCAAAAACGGATATTAGTTTTCCACTTCTACACATGCATGGATACTACGGAACATTTACTAAGAAGCCTCTTCAAGAGCTCTTCATCTCCTAGTTTTTCTTGATCTTGGTAACAGCTTCTATCCATACATTTTAACTTCTTCAATTAGTTAACGAGAAATTTCCTTCAAACTAGGCCAGTATTACTTTGCCTTCTCTAACTCATTATTTTCAAATATCTTTTCTCTCAACGATTCTTTATATCGCAATCCAAAAATCATTTTCCACCAGTTTTTGAGAAATACTGAGGTAGAATATATTGTTTTACACTGGCAAAAGGAATGGGGAAGTATTCCTTTTACCACTTCCCTCTCTCCTCACTCACCAAGCTGAAGCTTTTTTAGTATAGTGCCTAGCCCTTTTCAGCAACTCCCTTTCCTTCCTTAATAGCTGTTTTTCCATACCCAGAACATGAAAGTTCACTAAGCACAACTGTGTTCTAGATCACCTTCTTTACTTGCAACATATGCAACGGCCACTTTCAACAACAGAAGAAAGATTCATACTGCAGTATGCTTCTACAACTAAAGAGACAGAAAAATTTCTGTGAGGTACATTAAAAAAAAACAGTAACAATAATCACCATCATCCTCTCACCACACTTAAAAGAAAACACAATATATGAACAAATAAACACTAGCCATTTTAAGCAAGGACTACATATACATACTTGTCACTGTTGGCCAGCTGCTTGAATTCTTTCACTGTCATTGGCTTTTTCTGAATGTTATATTGTGTGAAGAGCCCTGACTGGCCAGTGACCATCTGCTGAATCGGAGCAGGAATCACCAAATCTTCAATATCATCATAATGTTTTCTTGGCTTCCATTCCTTTGGTGGGATAACCTGAAAATTCAGGTGAAAAATACAGAATATTAACAGCTGCCACACCAATTCCAAATATTATGGAAAATCCAAAGAATCAAATATGCCCACATGGTGAACTTACTGCTTACAGCTTTTACACTTAACTACATGATCATGTAAGTGCTCCTAGACGGTACAGAAACTTAAAATGGCCATAACATCATCTTCTGTTGCTCAATTCACAAGCATCAACTCACTAATCCACAGCAACTCACATCCATGCAACTGGGCAAACATACACATGCATAACACAAATGGACAGAAATCTTTTACAATCAGAAAACAATACAGTGCACAGGCACTGCTCACTATGATACAAAATTGTTATCCTCAATATGTAAAAAGCAAACTTCGGCTGCTCAAGGAATTGCTGGATGGGATCTCCTGGGAAACTGTCCTTAAGGGCATGGGTACAGAACAGAGCTGGCAGCTCTTAAAGGACACCCTTCTGCGAGCACAACAGCTCTCCATCCCCTCTGCTTGACTTGGGGAAGTCAAGCAGAGGAGGCAGGCAACCAGCATGGCTGAGCAAGGACCTGCAGCTTAAACTGAGGGAAATGTACAGGAAGTGGAAGCAGGGTTGTGTAGCCTGGGAGTAATACAGGGTTGTTGTCTGTGTGTGCAGAGACAGGATTAGGAAAGCCAAGGCGCAGATGGAGCTGAACTTGGCGAAGGATGTGAAAGACAACAAGAAGGGGTTCTACAAGTACATAGGCAGGAGGAGACATGCCAAGGAGTGTTCCCCCTCTGATAAAAGATAATGGAGAGTTGGCTTCCTCAGATGCAGAAAAAGATGAAGTGCTTAATAAGTGCTTTGCCTCAGTCTTCACTGGTGGTCAGGCTCCCCGAGAACCTCTAGGTGAGGGCGTGGGGAGCACATTCCGTCCCACTGTAACAGAGGAACAAGTCCAAGACCTCCTCATGCAATTGAATGTATATAAGTTCATCGGGCCAGATGATATCCATCCTGGGGTTCTGAGAGAAATGGCTGATGTGGTTGCCAAGCCACTCTCCATCATTTTTGAAAAATCATGGCTGTCTGGTGAAGTCCCCGGTGACTGGAAGAAGGGAAACATTACTCCCATTTTTAAGAAAGGTAGAAAGGAAGACCCGGTGAGCCTCACCTCTGTGCCTGGGAAGATCACGGAGCAGATCCTCCTAGAAGCTTTGTTAAGGCACATATGAGACAAAAAGGTGATCCAAGACAGCCAGCATGGCTTCACCAAGGGCTGACCTGCCTGACCAATCTGGTGGCCTTTTATGACAGAGTGACAGCATCAGTGGACTGGGGAAGGGCAATGGATGTCATCTATCTGGACTTCTGTAAAGCCTCTGATATGGTCCCCCACCACATCCTTCTCTCTAAATTGGAGAGGTATGGATTTGAAGGATGGACTGTTCCACGGATTAAGAATTGGTTAGCCAGCCGCAGTTAAAGGGTTGGGATAAATGGTTCTGTGTCAGGGTGAAGGCCGGTCACAAGCAGTGTCCCTCAGGGGTCGGTCCTGAGACCAGTGCACTTCAACATCTTTATCAATGACATAGACAATGGCATCAAATGCACCTTCAGCAAGTTTGTGGATGACACCAAGCTGAGCGGTGCAGTCGATACACTGGAGGGAAGGGAAGCCATCCAGAAAGACCTGGGCAGGCTGGAGAAGTAGGCCCATGAAAACCTAATGAGGTTCAATAAGGCCAAGTGCAAGGTGCTGCACTCGGGCTAGGGAAAACCCGGGTATTTATACAAACTGGGAGAAGAACCCCTTGAGAGCAGCCTTGCGGAGAAGGACTTGGGGGTCCAAGTGGACAAGAAGCTGAACATGAGCCAGCAGTGTGCACTTGCAGCCCGGAAGGCCAACTATATCCTGGGCTGCCTTGAAAAAAGGGGTGGCCAGCAGGGAGAGGGGAGGTGATTGTCTCCCTCTACTCAGCTCTTGTGAGGCCCCATCCGGAGTACTGCACCCAGGCCTGGGGCCCTGAGTACAGGAAGGACATGGAGCTCTTGGAACATGTCTAGAGGAGGGCCACTAAGATGATCAGAGGGCTGGAGCACCTCTCCTATGAAGAAAGGTTGAGGGAACTGGGCTTGTTTAGCTTGGAGAAGAGAAGGCTCCAGGGAGACCTCACTGTGGCCTTCCAATACTTGAAGGGAACATAGAAACAGGAGGGGGAACAGCTGTTTACGAGGGTGGACAGTGATAGGACAAGCGGGAATGGTTTTAAACTGAGACAGGGGAGGTTTAGATGAGGTATTAGGAGGAAGTTTTTCACTCAGAGGGTGGTGACGCACTGGAACAGGTTGCCCAAGGAGGTTGTGGATGCCCCATCCCTGGAAGCATTCAGAGCCAGGCTGGATGTGGCTCTGGGCAGCCTGGTCTAGTGGTTGGCGACCCTGCACATAGCAGGGGGGTTGAAACTAGATGATCTTCAAGGTCCTTTTCAACCCAGGCCACTCTATATGATTCTGTGATTCCTACAATTGACAGTCCTCTTTCCAAATGTTGTTTGCTGAATAGAGTATGAATAAATTTCTTTTTTACTGATATATTTAAAAAATTACAGCCAATTCAGAGAACTGCTGTCTGTTTAACTTACATAAAACTGCAGGGTACAGTTCTATTACAGTAGCAGTTTGGACTCATTAAGACATACTGATTTTATATTAACACAATTTAAAGCTCATAATTAAATATTAAAGCTCTGTGTGGATTAACCAATTGTAAAGCTAACATTTATTTCAGACATCACCATTGTCCAAAATCTATTCCTCAGTAGATATTAAACTATTACCACTAAAGTCATCTCAAACTTCCAAGAATACTGTAGTGACAGGAGTGTTCTTTAGCAGAGTGCGTAATTTTGAATGTTCCTTTCACTACTTTTCTGAAAACAGAAAATTCTCTAGATTTGAAATTGCAAATTTTAAAACAAAGTTGGAGACAGGTTGCGCAGTTTATTTTATTTTATTGCTTTCCTTATAGCTTCTGTTTGTATGTTTGTTTGTTTTTTTTAACTTGACAAAACATCTGGATGCTGTACATGTGAATTTGCTCCACCCATTATAATTGATTTCTTCTGTGGAGCTCAGATTTTCATAGGTATTGTCTTGGAAATTTTTAAAGCAACACAGAGCAAGTAGGATGGCTTTTGTAAAAGTATCTCTATTATTACTTAATTACAGTAACTTGAATAATTAATTCATATCTTAGAGGTAGCTTTTACTCTGTGCTAGCTAGATCATTCCTCTAACCAAGCACTTCAGGATTTCATACAACACTGTCCGTTAGACACTGTTACAACATCACTCAGTAAAAAGTAAAAAGTAAAAAGAGTTAAAAAAATAAGAGAAAAACATTACTTAGATCATAAGATCATTTGCTACCTTAGCAGAACAATTGTAAGCATGCAAACTGTAATGCTCACATACTCAACATCCATCCCTCAAAGAGATCTGGTCAACACCATTCATGGTAGTAAGTACATACTAAATTGAATATACGAAGCTAAAGAAAAAATATCATATAGTAATATACTTCTATATCTAACATTTTTACTTCAAACCAACTTTTTCTTTATTCAGTTTTCACACAGATATAATCCCCTCTGTTCTTTTTTCCTTCTCAAATACCATGTGATTTCACTTATATAGGGACTCCAGAGCTTGTTTCAGTGTTTTTAGCTTTTAGAGAAAAAATAATTGTACCATCTTGTGATTTCTACATAGTTCTTTCATGCAAATCTTACGTTACATTCACATCAGCATAATACCAAATGTTAGTTTGGAAGCAAGGAAGTCATGCATTCAGAATATATGCACACAAATCAAATACGTGCACACAGATTTCCATTTTCATGATTATTAAGCATGAATTTGTACATTTGGCTCAACCTGATGAATACTGAAAAGCATAATTTGCATTATCTTCTTTAATTCAAGGTCAGTTTGTTTTAAGTGATTAAAACACTTTTGTGAATATTGGTTCAAAATATCCACTTTCAGCTATCTGAAATATGTTTATGATTGTTATTACTCCCTAGAAAAGTGAACTGTGTGAGCAGTGATATGCTAAGCATCATTTAAATGAAAACAAAGTCTTCACCCCAAATAATTCACTTTTTCTAACAAAGGTCAGCGCAAGGAATAGAGATGTTAAAACATCATATCCAAAATGACACAACGTCACAGGCTGTATCACAGTTGGAAATAATGACTCGGTCAGATTTTTTTACCACCGACCTCTCCCAATGAAGCCTCTTCACATTCCCTTTAAAAATGAAAACTTTTTCAAAGTCAGGCAGATTAGGTTTACGTTATGGAACCAACTTAGATCAAAATCATCAATCAAGTGTTCAATGTTCAAATATAAAACGGAAAAACTAAGGCAAAGTTTTCTCATTTATCTATATTTACAGCAAATATCTGAAGTATATTTACACTGACTGATGTTACTTAGGGAATATGCATTCAGGTTTAGATAACCAATATCACAGTTATAAACTAACATTCATTTTCCCCTATGAAGCTGCATATTATACAAGTGAGGTTATTTGAGAGTGCTATCAAAGCATAAAATTTGTATTAAATCCTCTTTTGTGTACTGGTAATCTCCTGTTCTACATCTGATTCTGAACAGCACTGGCTACTGTTTCTATGTAGCTAGTTTCATTCAAAATCTGAAAAAGTTGTTTTCCTTCTGCTTGTCAATGTATATCTTCAGTGCAATGTTCCAAAATTTACCTTCCTACTTGTCAATTTGTTTGCAAACTCATTTAAGTGCTTTACTCCACATAACTGCAGTTTGAAGCTCCACAACAATTCTTAGTCAAGAAAGAGCAATTAATCTATCAGTGTACTTTATTTTTCACTTATTTTATGGCTTTCTTTTTTAAGAAAAGGACTCTCTGTAACAGTAGAGCTAACATGTACTATCTTATTCCATGCTTTCAAAAGCCTGATTAAAATTTTTTAGCCAATTTGCTTTAGGGTGTACGGTATATCATCTGTCTAGGAATGGCTTTAATATTGTCCCTCTAGTACCTCTATCATCTATTTCATACATATTAATAAGAACTTTACAGAATTATAGAATGGTTTGGATTGGAAGGGACCTGAAAGATTATCCAGCTCCACAGCTCAACCAGAGAACCAACCAGTGCCAGTATCAGTTGTCCCTATAAGCAAGATGAAGAAATGTCCACAGAAGTCAGTTTAGCAAAGAGAGAAGGTTCTATGTTTGGAGAAGAAGACAGAGTAGAGCCTTCACAAAGGCAGGAGGAGGAAGAGACAGAAACCACTTCATGAGAAAACAAATGAAATAGAGGGTCCTTCCAGGAAAACATCTGTCCCAGTTTCCAGCAGGCAGTTCTCCAAACAGAGAAGATGGTCCGATCTTACCTCTGAGGTTAACAAAGTGCCTTCAGGATCTCACACGTGAGAACTGAGTAATGAATACAGTAACCAGAGCTAGAGAGACCGTGCCTCCAGCCAGGTGGAGGAAAGGGACAATTGAGTTTATTGGGCTATGTGGATTTGGTGGCCTGGCACATCAGAACCACAGAAAAATCAGGCTCTAGTGGTCGCTGGTGCACAACATACTTCAATGCCATCCAGTTATTAAAGGGTAAAACTCATCTGAATTTCTGGATTTACAGGCAAGTAAAGGCAGATTGCAAGAGTTACCTGTATTGCAGGCCAAAGAGGGCCTAACAAGAAATGAGTGGCAAAAGCACCCCACTGTGATTGGCCGAGAGACTCTGTGCATCCTTGGTATAGAGAAGGAGGGACTTCAAGGACCCAAAAGGTTATCAGTGGGCTTTTAGTATAGCTGCCTTGGAGATGGAAAACATTAAGCAGCTGTCTATCTTGCCTAGTCTCACAGATGACCCTTCTGTTGCAGCATTACTAAGAGTAGAACAGCTGGTGCCAACCACTACAATGGTGTACTGGCAGCAATTCAGCACCAACTGGGACTCCCTAATTCCCATTCACTGACTGATTCACCAACTGGAGAACCACATAGTAAACAGCAAGACTCGCTCACTCTTCAGCAGTCCCATATGGCCAGTGCAAAAGCCCTATGGAGAGTGGAGGTGAGGCTAACAGTGGACTACCGTGGCTAAATGAAGTCACACCACCACTAAGTGCTGCTATGTCAGCCATTCTAGAACTCCAATTAGAACTGCAGCTAAAGGTGGCAAAGTGGTATTCCACAACTGACACTGCTAAATCATTTTTTCAGTCACTCTGGCAGCAGAGTGCAGGCCACTCCAGGGGTGGAATCACAGTCCTACTATTTGTCATGGGCTGATCCAGACTGCACTGGAACAGTGGGAATCTCCTGAACACCCACAATATACTGAAGACATCATCATGTGTAGCAACACAGCACAATAAGTTTTTGAGAAAGAGAAGAAAATAACTCAAATCCTTCTAAAACACGGTTTTGCCATATGCAAAGTAAACCTGGAAAAGGCTCCCCGGGGAAGTGGTCACTGCACTGAGCTGCCCAAGTTCAGTAAGTATATGGACAATGCTCACGAACACATGGTCTCATTTTTGAGTGGTTACTGTGGTTTAATTTGACAGGTAGCTAAGCACCAGACACCAGTTCAGGCAGGACAAAATATAAAAAACAGGTGCTCTACACAGCAGCCAGGGAAAATGACCCCACTTTGAGCCTTCATCAGAAAGTACCAGGGAGACTCAAGGTTGACCCCTAGGGTTTTGAAGCTGGAGACACAGAGAATCCACAGCCCACTATACTCCAAATGAAAAAGAGATACTGGCAGCATATGAAGGGGTCCGAGCAGCTTTGAAAGTAGTTTATATTGAAGAACAGCTCCCCCTGGCCATCCAACTGCCTGTGCTGGGCTGGATGTTCAAAGGAAGAGTTTAAGAGACTATTTCCGACAGATGTACAAGTCCAGGCAAGTCTTGGACAAGTCCAAGACAGTCTGCACCTTTGTCTCAAAGCCTGTTGTTGTCGGATAACTTCAACAGATGGACAAGTCTAAGAAATCTTTTGTCTGAAGACTTGCAGGCCAGGGGCTGTGAGAAAAAAGCAGCTGCCATAGATAATCATCCACTAAATGGTCTGCGAGCAGCCTTTTGTGGGCACATCTCAAGGGAGATAACCATTCAGAGAACCCGCATGCCCATAGGTGCTACATGTGACTCTTATCCAAGTGCCAGGAATGCAGCGGTGACAGAACAGGACAAAAAAAAAAGGCACCAACAATCAAGGAGGGGTGTGCTCGATACAGGATGCCCCATGGCATGATACTTGCCCGGTGCCTGATTCTCCTGGGCCTGATACCTGACACCTGTCTGTTTCTCCTGGACCGGCTGTAGGTTGCCTACTGCCTACCTGCTTGCTAAGGCTGGCCATTCTGCCACCGCCTCCCCCTGCCCTTACTCCTGCATCAGCCTTGGACCATCAGAACAGCGCACAACGGATTCCACTGGATCCCTGGTGGTGACTATCCCTGCATTACGTAATTCTTGCTTTTCTCCTACCTTTCCTATTGCCCACCTTCCCTTCCCCATCACTTTAATTGATAAAACTGGTCGGATGACATTTGACCTCTCTGTGTCTCAATCTCACACTGGGTATATAAAAGAATCTCCCCTCTTGCTCTGATGACAGAGGGCCCATGACACTGCAGGCCATAATGGAAAAGATGTAACCTACAGATGGACTTGGGATCAAGGGGTGGACTTGACTATGTATGCTACTGTACAGATTATCCATGAACGCAGCAGGACATCATTCAGAGGGGGTAATTCCTTGTGCATCACTTGTTATAACATATATTTGTCACAATTAATATACTTCTCTTTTTCTCTATCTTAGTAAATAATTTTATCTCAATTCACAAGTTCTACTCTTTTTTATTATTATTATTGTCTTCCTCCATCCACTGAGAAGGGGAATGAGTGAACAACTGCATGGTGCTGAGCCACGTGCTGGTTTAAAGCACAACACATGCTCCAACAGGTCCATAATCTTCTTAAATAAAGGGCTATGACTGTGTGCTTACCCCAACCTCTTCTTTCAGCCTGCCTGTTAAACCCATGGCCTTGCTCAGTGAAACTTGAGTGACTACAGTTTTGGGGTAGATTATGTAGAATAATTATCAGAGGTGACTTACTGACATCTCTTCCCTCTTTGGAGAGTACAGTGTTGAGTAAGCTCCCAGGGTGGAATATGCTGTGATGCTGCTGTGAATATGCAAGCAGTCTGTTCCATGATAGCTCCCTAAGCAACCAAACATGTACCCCTAAATGTTAGTAACAGGGGAGCTTGGTGTGTTGACTCTAAGTGATACAGCACAGAAGGTGGAGTGGAGTGCAAACAACGCAGCGAGGCTCTGTCATAACACTGCAAGGATGGGAATATGGTGGTACCATGGAACAGATAAACTGCACAGTTGTCAGTGTAAGTCAGCAGCCTTTCATCTTTCCATTTTAACAATCACACAAAGATATGTATGACTAAAGCACTCATGAAAGTAGTATAAAAATGGCTCAAGACAGGAGAAATTTGGGAGAAGATACCATCCATTACCATCCATCCAGTCAGGAGGACATGCCTGACTTCTGGGACTTCTTACCTGTTGTGTAAGATTCACACAATCAGTTTAACCAGCTGCTTTCCCAGGAAACTTAGAAATCTCTACAGAATTGTTCCATAATTTAACTTGTTTGCAGAAAGGCATTTTATTCCCATTCTTGGTATTCCCATGTGCTCTGCAAACTGTGTTTATCACCATCAGCCCAAAAGAATCTGTGATCTGTTGCTTCAATAAAGCACTATATATTAAACTATACATGAGAGTTCGCACTCAGCATGACCAAACTCCTTAAGGGTGGCTTTTTTTTCTATGACTAGATAAAGATGCTTCACACTATGGGTGAAAGCAAGATCACAGAATCATAGAATTTTAAGGGCTGGAAGGGACCTCTACAGATCATATAGTCCAACCCCCAGAATGGAATACAATGCTCCAGGTGAGGCCTCACCAGGGCAGGGGGAGGATCACCTTCCTTGACCTGTTGGCCACACTCTTTTAAATGTACTCCAGGATCCCATTGGCCTTCTTGGCCACCAGGGCACACTGCTGGCTCATGGCCAACCTGTCATCCACCATGACAGCCAGGTCTCTCTCTGCAGAGCTCCTCTCCAGCAGGTCATTCCCCAGCCCGTACTGGTGCATGCTGTTATTCCTCCCTAGGTACAAGACTCCACGCTTGCTTTTGTTAAACCTCATCTGGTTCCTCTCTGCCCAACTCTCCAGCCTGTCCAGGTCTTGCTGAATGGCAGCACAACCTTCAGGTGTATCAGCCATTCCTCCCAGCTTTGTATCATCGTATGATCTCATTGGGTATGACCAAACTCCTTAGGGTGGCTGTGTGAGCCCCTTCAGATGTAACTGGACTTATGTCGAACTGTGTAGCTACCCTTTAAGGCAACAGCAGCCCCAGAGCTGAATGCAGCTCTGCAGGTGGGGTCTCAAAGCACAGGGGGGACAATTATCTCCCTCACCCTCCTGGTCACAGTTCTTCTGATGCAGCCCAAGCTACACAGCACATTTTGGGTTGCAGACACACACTGCCTATTTATGTTGAGATCTTCCTCCACAAGTACCCCAGGTAATTCCCCACAGGGCTGCTTTTTATACACTCAGTGCCCAGCTGAGTGCTTTGGACTCCTGACTTCACAGAGATCACAGAATTGTAGCGGTTCAAAGGGACATCTAGAGAACATCTAGTCCAACCCCCCTCTCAAAGCAGGCGCCCTAAACCAGGTTGCACTTGACCTATTTGAATTTCTGGAGATTTGCATGGGCCCACCTCTCAAGCCCAGATGATAGCCCTTCACTGTACCACACATCTTCACTGCACCATACAGCTTTGTGTCATTCCTACATTTTTAACTGAAAGCTACAGCCTTTATATTTTTCCTGTTAATCTTACGGCTTCTGCTGTCCTAGTGGTATTAAAATATTTCCAACAAATAACTATAATCTTACTTCACTCAGTTGTATTTTGTCTTCTGCCCTTGCAAAAAATAGTAAAAACGCTTTATAGCCCAGCTACCCTTCCATAGGGACCCCACAGAATGACATTTTACTTTCTGTTTGAGTACCTGACTTAACTTTACTAAACAAATAACTCTGCTGGTTTATCCTGTATTAGTGTGGGCACACAATCTCATCATTTGATTGTCTGCTCGCTTCCTCAGCCTCATACGCTTCTTTTTTTTTTTTTTCTTTCAATCTTCAAGTCTGTAAGCTTTGACATATTTCCTCTGAGTACACTTATGTCACACCACAAAACGAATATACATTTTATTTTTCCTCCTCGCAGTATGTACAAGCCTTATACTCATCATATTCCTATTTATATATACACACTCTTCTGCACAGGCAAGAGGTCTCTTCCCCCGTCTCCATATACAAATCTGAAATGTTAGTTAAGTAGTAATACTCTGCTTTATGTCCTCTGCTTAGAGATTAAGTGGCAGTTTCTGCATGTGTATAGAGCTCTTCTTCGAGTCTTTTTTCTTATCATACTTGAGTTTATGCATCCCCTGGTTCTGGACTTGATACAATTCCTCTGAGTTTACTTTAAAGTACCATCAAAAGGAAAAATATATATTTCTTCCTATTATTTAAAATTCAATTTCCACAACTCAGAAAATGCGCCTTTATTACAGTGCAAATTACTGTCTTTGAAAGATTTATTTTGAAAATACTTAGTTCCTTGGTTTGCTGAAATTTATATATACATATATGTATAATATTATGTAATTTTTTAAAGAATAAACATTAGAATATATTAATTCTTAAGACAACTAAATAATACCTAACTAACTGAGTGGAAACAGCTAAAAATGCTTTAACTATTATTCTAACAGCAAGGAGAGGAAGGGGAAAGCAGACCTGCATGTAGTGGTTACAAAGGCCTTTCCTAAGTCACGGTATGACAAGAGGTGATGGGCTGAAGCTGCACCAAGGGAGGTTCAGGTTTGGTGTTAGGAAAAATTTATTCTCACAATGAGTGGTGAAGCATTGGAACAGGCTGCTCAGGGGGGTGGTGGCATCACCATCCCTAGAGATACACAAGAAAAGGGCAGATGTCACACTGATCAACATGGTCTATAGCAGTTACACGCATAGGCTGGTGGTTGGACTAGACAATGAGTCTAGGATCAATATAATTAATCATTTTGTAAAAGTTTTATTATTCTCTCCTTTATCATATGCGTTAGTCCAGGTGTTCTGTACATCCAGGTCAGCACATATCCCATACATAAATACATACATACAGATAGAGAAAAATATTTCTAGTGCTCCTGAGAATCATACATGTACAGGGAGAAAAGTTCCCCTAGCAGTTTTGAATTCTGATGATAAAGTGGGAAGACAGTCCTAGGAACCTGGATCCATTCATTTCTTTCCAAGAGTATTTTCCCTTCATAGACTGGTTGTAACAACGCTGTATTGGCCAAAAACGGAGATGCACATATTTTCAGTCACATAAGCACAAGGGCATTAACTTTTAACTGAACCCAATTACACTGTATAAAATATCACAAATTCATGACTACATAACCAAATTCTACTCTTGTATGTTTCATAGGAATTTCAGTAGAAACAGCATGAAAAGTCCAAGAGCTATGAAAGTAATATCAACCTCTTAAAACCAAATCTTGGAATTACAATTTAAACTAAGTTAATTTCCAACTTCTCTTAATCGCACATTAGTACAATTTGAGAGAATGCTTATCTGTAGCCAAATTTTTCCATGCCTACTACCTGATAATGAAATGTAATAACCACCTCATTCAAAAGTGAAATGAAAACAGTACAGTTTGGATAAAGCTACAAAATAAATAGCTATACTTTGACAATGGCAACGACACAAAGATTCACCCTTAAGGAAATTCTGTCAGGAAAGAAAAAGTTTCCATTTGAATTTAGTTAAAAAAAAAGTGTTCCTTGAAAATTTAAGAATTAATACAGGTTAAGCAACATTTGCTAGATGTGCACGCTTGAATTTACCATCTACTTTTCCTCCTAATCCTGAAAGATGTAACATCTCTGAAGAAATTCATTTAAATTACTAAAGTGTATTCCCCAGTCATTTTCAACTCAGTTACAGGATTCTAATCTACAGTCTTGCAGCACAGTACCAGAGTAAATATGAAAAGAATAAGTAAGACAACACCCTCCTGTGTTAAAGTAAGTCAGATACATTAGAAGCCTGCAACCACTCCACAGCCAACATCTGAATTACAACTCTTTAAAATACTGAGACATTTGCTATATACTATTGCACGTGCTATTTAAAAAGAAGTCACTTTCATACATGCCTAACCTAAACAGATTACTACTGCTTTGGTCCATTACAGCGTTCAGTTGGGGTGTTTCAGCTTTGTAACTTTCTTGTAAACTTTCTAAACCTACAAAACCACACATTAGACACTAAGTGTCACTCTTTCTAAAGTGGCAGCATGAGTAAATTCTACTGATATTTATGTTACCTGGTTGCACACAGAGGTCAATTGCTGGATAGTAGGAAAGGAACCAGAACAGAGCCAAGGAAGCAAATCAGAACGATTACAAAAGCTATATTCATGCAGTAATATGAGGAATACATACAATCTTGCCATTATTTCATTGAGAGAAATTCATTAGTTCACTTTCTAGTGGCTGAAGTTTTGCAACAAAGAATGCCAAAACATAGAAGCTTCCTTTTCTAGACACCCTGAAGTTCATACATAAAAATGACTAGTCTACTGGAATTAAATTTTAGACCCCTGGTTAATCTTAAGTGTAACAGCAGCCAAAGAGGAGCGCTTAGCACCTGCATCAAGCTGATGACCAGGACGCTCCGCTGTTCCAGTCTTTCACAGGTGTGAAAAGAACAAGCACACAGGAAAAAAGTTACAGGAAATAAACTGTCCTAATTAAGATCTCAAAAATACGCTTGGATGCTTATATATCCATTTGAAGATTTGCAGCATCACCTTTGATGATATATCTAACAAGAAGTGTCAGAAGACCATTTAATTTTGTTTTCCTTTAAAATGAAATGGATGGGGTGCATTTTCTTTTTCAAGTGAAAATGATTTTTAAATACTATTGCACAGAAAGATTAGTTACATTCTAGGAAAAATAAAATAAAATATCAGTCAGAACTATGCCTACTTTTAAACAAAACTAGTTGTTTTTTTTTTTTAAACATACTGTACAATAATATTGGCACCTGCAATAATCTCCCCATATACCCAGAGATAGCAAGGAACACAGTCTATGCATACTTGTTGATTGTACAACATACCAAAGGAAACTAGCCACATTCAACAAATACATATGAACAAAGAAAGCATAGTAGCTGGTCAGAAAGATTATTTTTCTTTGGGTAAATCCCAATCAAACAGCATTAGAATCCACTAACAAGTGAAATAAAAATATTTACATAAATAGTATGGAAAAAAAGTATTTTTTAATGTCAAAGATAGTAAGAGAGATATACTCTCCTGCCCACATATACATTAACATAGGTAGATCTGTTGAGCAACAGACTTGCTGGTAAGTTTACTGTTAAAGATGACGTCTGTAATAGTTCATTCCCACACAAACAAACAGATTTCATAATATGGTCGACTATAAGAAACAGGAAAAAGCAAGCCTGACTTTAGTTTATCTTATTTCTTCTCCTGTTTGTAGAGAAGAGTTTGAAAATGTTCTATATACACCCTGACCTGAGAAGTCATGAAGAAAAAAGTTTTTAGAAGTTTAGAAGTTTGTGGTGTTCAGCGAAGTTTGTTTCCCTCCTCTCCATTTTAAATATCTCTATTTCACTCTATTAGCATAAAGTCCCAGTGATGAGGAAAGCTGTTCCCAGTAGCAACTTAAAATAACTAAGTTAGGATTTCTAGACCTGCACTGTGTGCTGTTCATTTCAAAAGTTACAAAACAGATAAGGCACAAATGTGACGCAACACTAAATTACATCAGATCTAATCTCTGACAACAACTCTCCATTAGGGGAGGAGTAACTACTGCAAGATTCTGGATACATCATTGCTTGAAGGTATACTTACTGCTTTCTTTGCCTCAGACTTTACTACTATGACCAATTATTCACCACCTACCCAGACCACTGAGCTGGAAGACAGACAGGGAACAGAATGAAACCCTTAAATCCAGGGGAAACAGTTAGTGACCTACTACTCCACTTGAACACACACAAACCCATGCAGCTGACTGGGATCCACCCAAGGGTACTGATGGAGCTGGCAGAAGTGCTCACCAGGCCACTTTCCTTATTTAGTGCTGGCCAAACAGGGAGGTCCCAGTTGACTTGAGCTTAGCAAACATGATGCCTTTCTACCATGAAGGAGGATCTAGGACATTATTGGCCTGTCAGACTTTCTTCAGTACCAGGGAAAGTCATGGAGTGTCATCACACGGCACGTACTGGACAACTGGCTGATCAAACTCAGTCAGCAGGGCTTTATGAAAGACAGGTCCTGCTTGACTAACCTGGTCTACCTCTATGGTAAGATCACCTGCTTAGGTAGACAAAGAAAGAAGGCTGTGCATGTTGTTTACTTGCACTTTCTCATACCATGTGATACTGTCCCCCACAGCAAACTCCTGGAGAAACTGGCAGCTCACTGCTCGGACAGATGCGCTGTGTGCTGGGCAAAAACCTGTCTGGATGGCCAGGCCCCAAGGGTCCTTCTGAATGAAGTTAAAAGTGTTTTGCAGATGGTTACAATCAGTGTTCCCAAAGGCTCAGTATTGCAAACAGTCTCATTTAACATTTTTATCAGCTATCTGGACGAGGAGATTGGGTGCAACCAGAGTAAATTCCCAGATGACACTATGCTGAGTGGGAGCGTTGATCTGCTTGAGCGTACGAAGGCTGTGCAGAAGGATCTGGGTAGGCTGGATCAGTGGTCAACAGCCAGTTATACGGCATTCAACAAGGCTAAGCGCTGGGCTCACTGCTTGGGTCCTAACAACCCCATGCACCTGTATGGGCTTGGGGAAAAGTAGTTGGCAGGAATGGACCTGGGGGTGCAGGTCAACAGCCAGCTACACATGAGCCCAGATGGCCAAGAAGGTGAACAGCATCCTGGCCTGCATGAGAAATAGTGTAGCCAACAGGACTAGAAAAGAGACTTGTCTCTCTATACTCAAGCACTAGTGATGCTGCACATGGAGTACCATCTTCAGTTTTGGGTCCCTTACTGCAAGAAGGATGCTGAGTTGCTCTAGGACATACAGAAAAGAGCAACAAAACTGGTTAAAGGACTAGAAATGTATGTGGAGTGGCTGATAGAACTGGGGTTGCCTGGCCTGTAAAAAAGGAGAGACATCATTCTCTACAGCTACTTGAAAGGAGGTAGCAGAAAAGCGGCCAGTCTCTTCACTCAGGTGGCAAGACATAAGGAAATGGCTTCAAGTTACAGCAGGGGAGGTTTAGACTGGATATCGGGAAGAATTTGTTCTCAGAAGGAGTGGTTAGGCATTGGAACAAGGTGCTCAGGGAAGTGGTGGAGTCATTGTCTCCAAAGGTATTTAATAAGCATGCAGATATGTCATCTAGAGACACAGTTCAGCAGTAGACCTGGTAGACAGGTGAATGGTTGAACTTTGTGATCTCAAAGAGCCTTTTCTATGATTTTATTCTACATCTAATTCTCATTATAAAAAAAGAAATCACCACTAAAAAGTAAACAAATATGGATTTAATCTCAGTAGCGTCTCATTAACCTTAAAGCATACAGCTACAGAGTGTAGTGGGATTATCTGCTTCAGTATGGTTACATGCAAGCCTAAGGGACTCCACTTGCTATCTGACAGATGAGGATCTTCTAGTTTACGGTAACACTTCTCCATTTATATTCTCCACATACAAGGGCTGCTCCAAAAATAATGCCTCCTATTTTATGATGTTGGCTTAGGATATCAGAGGCAGATGCTGGTGGTACGGCAGTCAAGGTTGAAACCTCCTGACAGTATTCTATTACATCCTGTTGCTGTGCAACAGGCAGCAGCAGAAGGGCAGTCTGACAAAACAGTGTCTGTCATGGAAGTGCATACGAAGCAAAGGTGTGTTACTGAATTTCTCCTTCCAGAAAAAAAACACACTTGCTAACATTCATCAGTGCTTGCTGAATGCTTCTGGAGACCAAAGAGTGGATGTCAGAACAGCAAGATGCTGGATAGTGCTTAGCTGTCACACCATGAAATGAAGTGCATCTCAAATTGGTGGATTACAACCAGAAAAATACATATGGAGATGAATATTGACATCAACGTGTTGGAAACAATGGTGGCAATGCTGCAATATCACCAAGTTTGCACTAGGTGAGCACCATGAGTGCTCACACAGGACCACAAAGAACATCATATGCAAGTTTGTCAGGACAGTGGTGACAGCTTCCTGGATCACATCGCTACTGGCGATGAGAACACAGTATCTCCACAATAAGCTGGAGTCCAGCTGGAGTCCAGCTTATTGGACAGTCCACGGAGTAGCAGTGTGTGAATTCCTCATCAAAGATTAAGCCCTAGAAGGTAGTGATGTTCATTGTCTTTGAGGACAGGAAAGGGATGATCCTTCTCCATTTCGTTCAACCCAGATAAACTATCAACTCTGCTACAGCACGACACTAAGCTGAAGGCTTGAACTTCCAAAGTCAGGACAGAGAAGACGACAACCCTGCCAAACAGTAACACTAGGCCCCATACCAGACTAAAAACCATGGAGCATGCTGCCAACCTTGGCTGGATTGTCCTACCACATCCACAGCATGGTCTGGATTTGACACATTCTGACTTCCAACCATTTTGGCCAATAAAAAATGGCAGTGCGTGGGCAACATTTTCCTAGCAACAATGCCATGATAGTAGCTATGAAACAGTGGGTTAACTCCACTGGTGCTTTTTTTTTTTTTTTTTTTTTTTTTTTTTTTTTTTTTTTTTTTTTTTACACAAGCACAGCAGGCTCTTGCTCATCATTGGCAAAATGAATAGCTAATAATGGCAACTATGCTGAAAAATACTGCTTTGTAGCTGAAAATGTGCTCTATCAAATAGTGCTACTGTGTTCTTTGTATCTGTTGTAGTTCCCATGAAAATAAATTGGAGGCATAACTTTCGGAGCAACATATATATATTACATTCTTCCCTATATATACATCCTGCATTACCAAAAGTAGTTTAAATCTGCCTTAGGAAAAGATCCTCTTTTTCTATTGTAAACCTGCTAAAAATTGAAGGTTGGAAAGAGAAGAGTATCTTCATTCATCTGCATAACACAAAGACTTCAACCAGAAAAGAGACCAGCATCTAATTCACTGAAATTCACATGGAAAAATGTTATAAGCTAATAAGATCAGTATCACAATCAGTGAAATAAAAGTAGTAGGAAAATATGTATTAGGAACGATTTTCCTTCTATATTAAAGATGTTTACCTTTGCAACTCCGGCCCTATGAGCACCTTGTGATTCCATGTATGCTAAGTATTTGTTGAACTCCCTGAATTCATCCATTGAAGGCCTAAAAGTCATGATTTTGCAGCTTGGGTTTGGAGGACTATCAGACGCGACCGCCGCCATTGTGGCTCACTTTCAATCCAGCTGAAAAATAAAATAACATATAAGAGAATAAAATAACATATAAGAGAACAATCTTTTGTCAAACAGCATCTGAGATTCAACATGTTTTGATCAGGAAAAAAGTTTTCAAAATTCCATACCACTATAAAAGGCACAATTAAAACAGTTATTTTCTCTCCCCACCCCTTTAAGAGTGCTCAGCCCTCACCCCAAAGACATATTTACCATAAGCAACAGTTACATAAAAATTCAGTACAAAAATCCATACAATCCTCTCGCTGTTTTCACAACACACTTTCTCAACTTTACCTTGAACACCATACTAGCAACTTTCTGTGTTGATGCACTCACAGCCTGCTCCATTTTTCTGTTTAGATATTTACATCACACAGTATGTAATGTATACATCCATAGTCTATAGGTATAATCTAGACTAACAAAGCTATGCATATTACTATTCCCACTTGAATATTACTATTCCCACTGAGTTAATGAGGACACTGATTACTGACTTTCCAATCACACTGCAAATGTAGGTAAAGAGTACCTGGATTTTCTAACTCACGTGTCAGCACTTCAATAGGATTGTTATCAGTCTGCATTGCCAAGCTGCAATAAGATGACCATCTACAAAGTTATTTCTTTAATCTTACCAAAAAAAATCCTCATTTCAGAACAAAAGTAAGTCAGCTTTGACTAGCTTTTTCAGTGATTTGCTATCTCATTCCTCATTCAAGGAAAGGGAAGATTTGGCATTGAGGGACAGGGTTTAAGGGATATGGTGGTGATGTGATCTTTGTGGTCTTTTCCAACCTTAACGATTTTATGATCTTATCCATCTGCAAAACATAATACATCCAGTTTTGTTACCAAACCATGTCACCTTACACCGCTTGTATGTTAGCGTATTAGCCAGTAATTTCATTAGCTTCACATCTCTGTTAGCTTGGGTATGAAACACTTAAAGGGAACTTCGATGTACAGTTTTCTTATATGTATTTGCATGTTTCACTCTCCTACTAGCATTCAAACATTCAGCCTGCTTCTTGTGCCCTTATTTTATGTTTTTGCCTTCCTACTTTTCCCAGAAGACCACTTTCCATTTTTAACAATTAGATTCCTTTTTTCCACACTCCTCTCTTTTCTACCCTCCTCCCTACATTAACTTCCATCTCTGATTGAAATGAAATTGACTAGATTTCTGCAAGTCTCCAATGATTAAAAATCAGTACCATTTTAATTCAGGGTTATTTTTGTATTTAAATTATGATTATGAAGTCCATAGAGGCAAGCACACCCCAACATATAAAACTGAGATACCTTCCCCTGGTGGTAAATACATGTCGTGCATTTAACACATCCTTCACTTAGTCCCATCCATTAAAGAACCACATATAAATCTGTTATGATGACCAGTTCCAAGTCGGGTAATATCTGAAGTTAAAGGTTGTTTTGCTTGTGTCCATTGTGCCACACAGCATACAGAGCTTATTATTCATAAAGCTTCACTGACAATAAAATGACAATAAAATGACACTGTAAAGATAATGGGTAGTTGATCTCTTTAATCAGTTTTTAGCCTTTCAATTTCATACGTGCGTGTAAGTGCAGCATGCACAAACATATCACCTCTAAAAAAAACTGTTTACTGGCAAAAAAAATTATTAGTCCATCATTGTTATTTCATACCTTTGAACTACTTCACTAACTGTTAAACAATACAGCCTGCAGTCATCAGTTATTTTTGCCAGAGGGACCCAGACAGGCTTGAGCTGTGTGCCCATGACAACCTCATTAAGTTCAAAAAACCCAAAATGAAAGGTCTTGCACCTGTGTCGAGCCAACCCCCACTATCAATACAAACTGAGGGATGAAAAGCTTGAGCACAGCCCTTCTAGAAAAGACCTGGGGTTACTGGTGGATGGGCAGCTGGACATGAGCCAGCAATGCGCCCTCACAGCCTGGAAAGCCAACTGTATCCTGGGCTGCATCAAAAGAAGTGTTGCCAGCAGGGCAAGGGAGGTGATCCTGCACCTCTGTGCTAGTGAGACCTCACCTGGAGTACTGCATCCAGATGTGGAGTCCCCAGAACAGGAGAGACATGGACCTATTGAAGTGCGTCCAGAGGAGAGCAACAAAAATGATCCACAGAATGGAACACCTCTCCTACGAGGACAGGCTGAGAGAGCTGGGGCTGTTCAGTCTGGCCACTGCCTTTCAATATCTAAAGGGGAGCTACAGGAAAGAAAGGGACAGACTCTGTAGCAGGATCTGTGGCAACAGAACAAGAGAAAATGGCTTCAAGCTAGAAGAGGGTAGATTTAGGTTGGATATAAGGAAAAAGTCTTTTACAGTGAGAGTGGTGAGGCACTTAAACAGGTTGCCCAGAGATGCGTCTGATGCCCAGTTCCTGGAGGCTCTCAAAGCAACACTGGATCAGGCCCTAGGCAACCTGATCTAGCTGCACATATCCCTGTTCATTTCAGGGGAGTTTGGCTAGATAACCTTTAAAGGTCCCTTCCAACTCTAAGGATTCTATCATTTTAGCTTAGAACAGAGATTAATATCCTTCTCTCAGCTCTTCACTGTACTCCAATACTGTTAGTTCAGTTTTGAGGGGCTTCTTGGGGAGACAGAGAACAAACAGTTGATTCATTCTTTAGTTCTGTTTCCAGGGGGAGGGAACTGCTTTTAAAACCAAGCAACTTCAGCAGCCACTTATGAATTTCTATTTTCTAATTACAAATATTCTTTTCTTCAGCAGACAGAGAAGAACTTTTTAGAAGTTTATGTTATTCACTCAACTGCCCTGTACCAAGTCAAGCATTTCTGAACCTAAGGACTCTTAAAACCTAGTCAAGCATTAACTCTAACAAAGCCTTTTGCAAAAAGCAGTTGTTGGTATTGTTAACCAATAAATGAATTGTCTCTCTACTTCAACAGCTCTTACACTCATTTCCATGAAGTTTTTGCAGAGAATACAAAGCTAGAAAGAACACTAGATAAAAGTATGGTGCTGTACTGCCCTCCACAGGGACACAGACAGATGCAGGTTGACAGGAACCACTCTCATCAAGCTCAATAATGGGACATGCAGAGTTCCACATTCAGTGAGGTGCCCTGGTGGAAGTGGCAGAAGAGACCTTCTGAAGTCCTGCTGGACACCAAGTCAACATGAATGATGGAATCAGTGAAGTTGGAAAAGAGCTTAGCCATCAGTTTAGCTTAGCCATTGTTGTACCACTAAACCATGTCACCTAATGATATCTACCTTTTCTTGAAAACCTCCAGGAACAGCAACTCCACCACCTTCCCAGGCAGCCTGTTCCAATGTACTACCAATGTAGTTCCAATGTACTTCCTTCCAAGCAGAAATTTTTCCTAATAACCAATTTGAACCTCACTTGGCACAATTTAAAGCCATTACCTTTATCTAGTCCTATTGCTGTTACCAGGGAAAACAGGTAGACCCCCACCTCGCAACAACTTCCTTTCAGGCAGTTGTAGTGAGAGATAAGGTCTCCCTTGAGCCTCCTCTTCTCCAAACTAAACAATTCCAGTTCCCTCAGCCGCTACTCATAAGGCTTGTGCTCCAGACCCCTCACCAGCTTCAATGCCCTTCTTTTGAACATGCTCCAGAGCCTTGATGTCCTTCTTGCAGAGAGGGGCCAAAAACTGAACGCAGTAGTCCAGGCATGGCCTCACCAGCATCGAGTACAGAGGGACAATCACCTCCCTGGTCCTGCTGGCTACACTATTTCTGATACAAGCCAGGGCATCACTGGCCTTTTTTGGCCGTCTAGTCACACTGCTAGCGCACGTTCAGACAGCTGTCAGCTAACACCTCAAGATCCTTTTCCTCTGCACAGCTTTCCAGCCACTCTGCCCAAGCCTGTAGCAATGCAGGGGGGTTTTGATGATGGAAGTGCAAGACTCGGCACTTGGTCTTGCTATCAGCAAGAACCAGCAGTGTGCCCTTGTTATAATAAAAGGTGAAGGATATCCTGGAATGCATTAGACTTAAGTACTGCTGGCACACTGAAAGTGGTACTTCGCCTCTACTCAGCATTGGTGAAGCCACACCTAAGTACTGTGCCCATAGCTGGACCACCAGTGGACATAAACATATTGGAAAGAGTCTAGCAGAGGGCCACCAAGATGAAGAGACAGGAGCACCTCTCCTGTGAGGAAAGGCTTAGAGAGCTGGGACTATTCAGCTTGGAGAAGGAAAGGTCAGGAAGAGTCTGGGAGAGTGAGGATCTTTATGTGCATATCCACTCAACAGGAAGGAGTGATGAAGTCTGCCTCTTTGCAGCAGTGCCTACTGACTGGACTAACAGCAATAGCACAAATTAAAAAACAGGAAACTCCATCTGAACAAAAGAAAACACTTTTTTCCCCCTATGAGAGCAAACAATAGAAGAGGTTGTTCAGTGAGATTGTGAAGCCTCCATCTTTGGAGACACTCTAAGGCCAACTGAACAGACTGATAATCAACATGCTCCAGCCAAACCTCCTTGAGCAGCTGGGTTGACTAGACTTTCCCAAGCGGTCACTTCCAACTTCAGAGCGCATGCTTCCATAACCCAATTCATATGCAGATGTAAAGATGACAGAGCCAGATTCAGCAGCATCCAACACCAACATAAGAGGCAATGGGCACAAATTAACTATAAAATATTTAAAATGAAGGCCTTCATATTCAGTTATATTCTAACACACCATGTAATTCTCTCAAGGACTTTGAGGAATACAAATGTCGTAGATACTTTCTCCCACACACAAAAATTCAGCTACATCCTGTCAAATTGTTAAAATAAAATAATAAAATAGAATGACATAAAATTCAGAATAAAAGCTAAGAGGCCTTCAGATTTGTTATTGGTGGAGGTTTTTCGTTGCTTTTGGGGTTGTTGTTTGTTTGGGGTTTTTTCTGCAAGTACATGACTAAAGAATCATTTTAACATAAAATCCGTACTGCAGTCCTATTATTACAACCTTAACTATTCCACTTAAAGTGCATGCAGAACTAGCTGTTCTGAGATACTACCCAGAGTTGTACAATATAAGAAATATTCTTCTAATGCTTTTATTTAACACTATGCAATAAAAATATGTGAGACATTAGTGCACATATGAAGTTAGAGAAACAAGGTTCATTACATCCATTTTAGCTGCAAAATATAAAAGAAAGTAGTAATATTTATGCATGGATTTTTACAGCTATTTTAAAACCATAATATCAACACTGTAATTAGACATATTCTGTCCCACTGCAAGAAAGAATTGCATGTTGATAAGATTGTCCGTAACTATCTAGAAAAGCAGATGGTAATACAAAGGAGAAGACTTATTCCATGCAAATTAGTCCCTTGCATAACACTGAAATAAATAAGCTTTATGGCTAATCACAAGAAAGTTTCAGTCAAACTCAACATAACTGTGTTTGATCCACTGAACTGCAGTCTGTCCATAAACCTTGAATTTACTGGTGACTGTTTGCCTACACTTCAAAATATCTGATAAAAGAGAACGATTTACATAAAATGTAGTTATGTAACTTGTCCAACATTGCCAGCTAAAGCACCAATAATTGGGTTAAACAGTCAGATCTTTTATTTTAAAAAGTTTCTAGCCAAAGTCATGAACTACATCCTTCAGATGGTAAATCAGTAGACATCTAAAGCTACAACACCTGTCTAACATTACAGGAAGTGGAAATACAAGGTCAGCAAAGGTCAAGCTCCCACAGTTATGTCAGTATATGGCCTCAGGAACCTAAGGAACGCAATTCAAGATGTCAAAGCACAACACTAGAAAAACTAAGAGCAAGATGAAATCTACTGAATGCTACAGATACAGGTTGGGCAGAGAATGGCTTCAGAGCAGCCCTGAGGAAAGAATTTGGGAGTGCCGGTTAATGAAAGATTCAACATGAGCCAACAATGTGCACTTGCAGCCTAGAAGGCCAACTGTATCATGGGTTGCATGAAGAGAAGTGTGACCAGCAGGTCGAGGGAGGTGATTCTGCCCCTCTATTCTGCTTGTGAGATGCCACCTGCGTCCAGTTCTGGAGCCCCCAACACAAGGACACAGTTGTTGGAGCAGGTCCAGAGGAGGGCCACAAAGATGATCTAAGGGCTGGGGCATCTCTCCCATGACAACAGGCTGAAAGAGCTGGGGCTCTTCAGCCTAGAGAAAAAAGTCTCTAAGGAGACCTTGTAGTGGCCTTCCAGTACCTGAAGGGGGCCTGTAAGAAAGCTGAGGGGGACTTTTTATAAGGGCATGTAGTGACAGGACAAAAGGAAATGTTTTTAAACTGTTAGAGGATAGATTTGGACTAGATATCAGAAAGAAGTTCTTTACTGTGAGGGTGGTGAGACACTGGAACAGGCTGCCCAACAAGGCTGTGGATGTCCCTTCTCTGTAAGCACTCAAGGCTAGATGGGGCTTTGGGCAACCTGGTCTAGAGAGAGGTGTGCCTGCCTATAACGGGGGGTGGAACTAGATAATCTTAAAGGCCCCTTCCAACTCAAACCACTCTATGATTCTACATAATCCAAAATGCATATATTTTTCAGCAGTTACAATGACAGTGGGAAATGCTTTATAAATGAATGTTGACTTAAACTACACAGCTTGGATGAAAATAAATTTGATGTTTTGCTCTGTACATTATCAACTAGGACAAAGACATGATGAAAGACTGTAACAAACTCCTTAGAGGCCTGCCAAAGCAAAAGAGAAAAAGAAAAAAATAGGAAAGTAAAAAAAGAGTAACATTCTGCATGCTTCAGCATCATTCAAATCTGTTATGGGAGACTCTTTATTACCTACACCTACAGCACAGAAGTTTACCACACTGTATGCTTGAACACACACCAAATACTCATACAGAATAAAATACAGAATCTATAGAATTGGTTTTGCTACATTCTAAAACATAAAATGACTCCTATATACAGCCACAGCCAACAGATTCTCAACTACTCAAATTAGTATCAGGCAGCTACCATTTATAGCTTTTCCCTAAGCAATCAGTGGACTGATTTTTGTCATGTCCACATCTTACAAAAACATAATGCAATGCATGAGCAATTGGCTCCAAAGAGTTATAGTAAATGAGGTTACATCAGTTAGAAAAGAGGTTCCATTTTAGGGCCAGTTCTCTTTAATGTTTTTGTAAATGGCCTGGATGAAGGACTAGAAGGTGTTCTGAGCACGTTTGCTGATACTAAACTGGGAGGAGCTTCCAAGTCCATCATGGGTGGAGAGGCTTCACAGAGAAATCAAGACAAATCAGAGACAATCATCAACCACAAAGTTTAACAAGAGCAAATGCCAGATTCTGAACCTGCAAAGGGGCAACCCTGACTATACTTACAGATGGGGGAGATAAGACACTGGGGAGCAGCTCCAGTGAAAGAGATTTGGAGGTCTTGGTTGACAGCAAGTTGAACTTGAATCAACAGTGTAACCAGGCAGCCAGGAAGGCCAACCATATCCTGAGGTACATCAAGCACTGCACTGCAGCCAGTCGAGGGAAGTGACTGCTCTACGCTGCACTGGTGCAGCCTCACCTTGAGTGCTGTGTGCAGTATGAAGCACCACAGTACAGAAAAGGTACAGAATGATTAAAGGGCGTTCAAAGTAGAGCTACAAAGATGAAGAAAGGCCTAGAGGGGAAGACATAAGATCAGCCGAAGTCCTCTGGTTTGCATAGTCCAAAGAGGAGACTGAGAGGAGATTCCACTGACATCCACAGCTTCCTCACAAAGGGGAGCAGAAGAGCATGCACTGATCTTATGGTCTCTGGTGACAGTGACTGGACCCCAGGGAATGGCTTGGGGATGCAAAAGAGGAGGTTAAGGTTGGATATCAGGAAAAGGTTCTTCACTGAGAGGATGGATGGGCACTGGCTCCCCAGGGAAGTGGTCATTGCACCAAGCTGCTGAAGTTCAGTAAGTATGTGCATAACACCCTCAGACATATGGTTTCATTTCTGAATGGCACCCCAACTACCTGTGCTGGACGTTCAAAGGGAGGGTCCACACATCATGCAACCGATGCTACATGGAGTAAGCAGGTCACACTGATCACAGAGTGGGCTCAAATAGGGAATCCCAGTCATCTAGGAATCTTATAAGTGATTATGGACTGGCTCTAAGACAAAGATTTTTGGAATATCAACAGGAGAGGAGCTGACATGTGCTGAAGAGGTTCTCTATACAGTAAACTGCATAAAAAGAGAATAAATATGCCCTGATCACTGATGGGTCTTGCTGCACTGTGGAAAAGCATTGGAGGTAGAAGGCTTCTGTATGGAGTCCTACACAACAAGCTGCAGAAGCCTGGACTTCCAGTGGACTTGACTGTGGGCACTACTGCACAGATAATCCATGAATGTGGAACATGCACTGCAATTAAACAAGCCAAGGAGATCAAGTCTCTTTGGTATGGAGGACAATGGCTAAAATATGGGGAGGCCTGGTAAATTGACTATATTACACTCCCACAAACCTGCCATGGCAAGCACCATGTGCTTAGGCTCTCAAGCCCCACACTAGGCACTGTAAGGACTGCCGTGGTTTAATCCAGCAGGTAGCTAAGCACCACACAGTTGTTTGCTAATTCCCCCCTCCCTGCTGGATGGAGAAAAGAATCAGAAAAAAAAAGTTTTTATTTCAACACACAAGTTCTATTTACAAAGACAGAAAAACGAATAGGAAAAAAGGATAACAGTTATGACAATAATGCACATGTATACAAAACAAGCTATGTACAAGCAATGCTTACCACCCATCAAATGATGCCTAGGTAGCCTCCAAGCAGTGGTTGCCCAGAACACTGTTCTCCTAAAGGCAAAACATAGCATCATACCAGACACTATCAAGGAAAAAAATAAATCAGCACTGTCCCAGCTGAACCTCAAGACAGGTGTTCCTGTGTGGAGATACAAGTTAGAGTCAACGATCCTTGTAGGTCCCTTTCAACTCGGGATAGTCTATGATTCTATACTACATTACTAAATATGGTGGAAGAGTTCCCTGCTGAAACACATATGCTTCATGAAAAATACCCTGATTCCCTCACAAGAACACAGAATATGTTGCTCCCAGAAATGGGAGAAATCTTCCAAGTTTCATTAATTCAATACGTAATAGAGAAACTCAAACTAACAATTGCATTTAATTAAATAACAAGCAAATTCACACTACTAGAAAATTCACTACTGAAGTAAAATGAAACCCACTGAAAAAAACAGCACGTTAATCTGTAGATAGTAAAAGCATGTGAAAACCTGCTTTACCCTGAACTCTTATTGTATGAACAGTCTTCATTATTACAATACTCTCAGCCTTACGACTAAGCCATCAGATCTCCAAACTCTACACACTTCTTTTTTCTTCTAATACTCAATGAACTAACCAATATTTTGAGTTCCACCACTCACCAGGGAATCATAGTTTTCTGGCATGAATTACACTAGACTTAACACATCATTCTTCTAATGATGTTTGTGGAAGATATCTCTTGACTGCCAAGCAGTGCTAACACCAGCCCCTACATCTGGGGCAGAAAAACCACATCTATCGCTATGAGTTAGGAGGTGACATGCTGAAAAGGAACGCTGCTGAGAAGAACATGGGCATCCTGGTAGACAACAGGTTGACCACAAGCCAGCAGTGTGATCCTCTGACCAAAAAGACCATCGGTATTCTAGGGTGCATTAAATAGAGCCTACCCAGCAGGATAAGGGAGGTGATCCCCCTCCCTTCTATTCTGCCCTGGTGAGGCCATATCTGGAGTTCTGTGTCCAGTTCTGGGCTCCTCAGTGCAATAAAGACAGGAAACTTCTAGAGAGAGTTTAGCAAAGGCCACAAAGATGTTTGGGGAGATAAACCCAGCCTCTTATGAGGAAGACTGAGAGACCTGGGACTGTTCAGACTGGAGAAGAAAAAGCTGAGGGAGTGTTTTATCAAAGCTCATAAATATCTAATGGGCAGGAGTCAAGTGGATGGGGCCAGGCCCCTTTCAGTGGTGCCAGTGACAGAACAAGGGGCAATGGGCAGAAATTGGAACATAGGAAGTTCCATCTAAACATGAGAAGGAACTCTTTATTTTGAAGGTGACAGAGCACTAGAACAGACTGCCCACAGAGACGGCATAGTCTCCTCTGGAGATACTAAAAACCCACCTGGACTTTCCTCTGTCTCTCGGGAACCTGCTCTAGCAGTAGGGTTGGACTAGATGAAGTTCAGAGATCCCTTCCAACCCTATGATTCTGTGATTTTTCTTCTTTTTATTTCCCCCCCGCAAAAATTTCACGCATGCTAACAATGGAACTGTAATTCATTTCAGGAAGAATCAATTCATCCTGAGAAGGAAAAAATTAAAGTAGCTAACTAGAATACATATTTGTGCAGAAAAGTACATGTATTTAAGAAGTAACACTTTTTGACAGAACCTAAAGAAAACGATCAATTTTTTTATTAACCTTCTAGTTCCAGAGTCCATTCTGAGAAAAAAAAAAAAAGGTTTCTACAAGCTCTGCAAGAGTTGGAAAGGAGACAAGCAGTGAGAAAACCAGCTTCAATCTATACTAATAGCCCCAACAGCAACTTATAAGTAAAAACTCTGTAATTTCATCCAGTAATTTATTTTTATCATAGATTTAAAAAAAAAAGTTCACTTCTGCATTTTCCTGTGTATTTTTTTTTAGAAGTTTATAGGCTTTATTTCTAAGTAAATTCCATTTGACTCCTCATACTGTTTCGTAAATCAAATTCACAGAATCACAGGATCGTATGGGTTGGAAGGGACCTCCAGAGATCATCGAGTCCAACCCCCCTGCCAAAGCAGGTTCCCTACACCAGCTCGCACAGGTGGGTGTCCAGGTGGGTCTTGAATATCTCCAGAGAAGGAGACTCCACAACCCTCCTGGGCAGCCTGTTCCAGTGCTCCGTCACCCTCACCGTAAAGAAGTTCTTGCGCACACTGGTGCAGAACTTCCTATGCTCCAGTTTCTGGCCGCTTCGCCTTGTCCTGTCTCCACACACTGCTGAAAAGAGTCTGGTCTCGCCACTTTGCCCCCCACACCTTAGATATTTATAGACTTGGATCAGGTCCCCTTTCAGTCTTCTTTTCTCAAGGCTAAACAGACCCACTTCACTTAGCCTTTCAAATTCAAAGGTGTTAGGTACTGCAACAGTGCACAATCCATGACAAGCTACAAAAATGACTTTCAGTTAATCAGAAACAATAGAATAGTTTGGTTTCAGAATTAACTGTTTGCATGCTCAGTAATAGTTGTATAAGCAATCTGATTTTGCAGAGTTGTCTGAATTGTTCCTGTAGTAGCTGTACATGCAAACTGTAACTAGTACATGTACATGGCTTGGAAAAAGAGAAATTAGATTCTATTTATCAGGAACTCTAAAACAGTAATTTATGCTACTTGACCTCATTAGCAGTTGAACCATAATGTTTTGAGTTTATAAAATGAGGTATTTATAACTTAAACATCATGATAAGGCATATATCCATCAGATATCCAGCACTCATCGGGAAAAATAAATTTAAGTTTGAAATGATAGGAGTACTAAGTTATTATGGAAACTTACGGATTGTGGAAGTTTAAGAAACTTGGAATCTAGGCAGGTGAATTATCATCTCAACTTGACTCTAGGTGGTTCAACAAACTTCATTTCGAGCTTGTGTTTCTATGTCCTGTACTACCTCTAAAGCAATTACTTCCAAAATAGAAAAATGACCTATTTTGAAGCCAGGAGCACTAAACTGGAAAACAACCTGAATTCATTTCGTAGCCATTCATCACCCATGCTATGCTTGCAGAACACAAAGCCATCTTAGAACAATTGATTTGGGACACAGAGCAAGAAAAATAAGTTGTATTTTTTTCTCATTTTCACCTGCAACCTGTATTTCAAGAGGTTTTACTTCTTAATGAAAACAAAGTATGAAATCTGTAGTCCACATTGGGTGGCTGTAACTGCCTCTAGGAACAGCATTAGCCAGTTCAACCTATCCAGTTCCTACAGCTGCTAACAGCAGATCTCTCTGAAAAAAAAGTATAGAAGTAATGTTCAATTACACCTTTCCAGAATACCATCTCAGCCTTCAGCAATTCATAGCGCAAGAAGTCTTGAGGCAGAAAATATTTCTGCGTTTTATACAGTTGCTGGACTTCTGTTTGTGACTTTCAAACTCTGTGGGCCTTTAATATCAACAAAAAAAAGCCTCCTGACAAAGTACTTCACAATCAACAATGTACAGAAGGAGATGTTTCATCTACAGTATATTTTGCATATTTCACTTTCTAATTTCAACTGAAATCTCACACATATACTGGATGCAGTTTTCCATTTTCTCAAGTTTACCTTCAGAGCACACGTGACTTAAAGACCTCTACCATAGCCTCCTTCAGCCATCTCTTTTCTGCAAGACTCCCTGCAGAAAATCCATTCCATACTTCTGACTGACCATCCTTACATTCTATTTCTGGAATCAGCAAATTACTTTTAGTTAGGGGAAAGGAATGCAAAAACCACAAGCAGCAGTCAAGATGCAAGTAAACCACAAATTAACACAATGGAGATCAACATTCTTGATTTAGGTATAGTACTCAAAGAAGCCTTTATGGATCTCCTTGCAAAAGTCAGCCTTGTACACAAACATAGCTGATTTCAAAGAGTTCTGAAAACCACAAACATATTTTTTTTTTTGGAAATATGCTAGATTAACAATGATTAGATTAAAGCTGCCGTCACATGGCAAAAGTCTCTACTAGATGAAGAACCAAGACATGACAAAGGAAAAAAAAAAGCAAGTATTTACACGCTGAGAAACAGAGTTTTTCACCTGTACTGCTCATAGCACACCTGAAACTACAGACCTTGTCAGAGGTGCAGAACTAACCATATGACCTTCCCAGTCAGCATCTTTCCTCTCATCAAAGAAAATGAAGTCATGCAGTTCCCTTACCCTTACATCCCATTCTAATACCAGAGATTCAACACCAAGTGGCCTGAAAAGAGTCACGCATGCAGTTCTGCTGTTATTAATGAAGTATACACACTGAAGTGAAATATATGACTACATTTGTGGTATGGCTGTACCACGCTTCTATGGCCTGCTACAACACTCACAGCAGCAGAGAAAGCATTTCCTCTGCTCACACAACCAGAAGCCTCCTCACTTCAAAACGATCAGAGGCCACCAAATGTCCTACTTTTGCGTACCAGGAGCAGACCACCTAAAATGGACAGACAGATCAGTACAAGGGAACCACGCAACTCTAATGCACAGTATTCTATCAGACGATAGGAGCAAGAAGAAAGGATCAGCATCGTGCCTGTACTGGACTTACAGCTGTAGCATAAGGTATCACTTTGTCACACAAGCAGTGCAAGGCAGAATTTGTTAAGCCACCCACTTAACGTTTGTACAACAAGATCCTCCGAAGGTTTGTATCTGAATAAATCCAGACGAGATTTCCACAGGGACAGTGAAAGAACACTGTGAGCTTCCAAGTATCACCAGCTTAAACATAAGGCATACTTACACAGAAAACAAAAAGCCTGTCAGGACAATTATTTTCCGCTAAGTACATTTACTCATTTTATTTTCATGTATTTCTCATCATTTATTGAGACCAAATACTTCAAATAGCTAAATCTGAAATCAACCTCAAGCATTAAGAAAATCCCTAACGTTTAGGGATCAAGTTATTCAACTTATTTCTGTTCCTTTTTTCACAGCTGTTTGCAGACTTCTACACTTCCTCCCAATTTTTTAGTTCTCAAATCAAAATTATCCTTTTTCCCCCCCCAAAAATTACAATATTAACAACTTATTCAGCTCCTAAGCCATATGTCCAATTACAGTTTCTGTAATTTATAAACCCCATTTTAACAAAGAAAAAAAAAAACAAAACAGTGAAACAACATCTGATCCAGAAGAATAACCTACGGCATAAAGGCAGGAGTGGCTACATCCACCTAAAGTAAGGCTGTCTGCTAACAACTAAAACTTTAATTGTATCAGGCAAAACCCAGCTTTGTTTGACCTTTGATTTCCTGCTAAATCAAAACAACTACAGTCAAGCAATACTATGTCTTGTAGACAGAAATATCACAAGGGAACTGAGGAATTGGAATGCATTTTTTTGTGAAACTCCTCTACAACATCTGCAGTAATCAAAGTAGTTTCCCATCAGGCCTGAGAGCAAAAACAATTAAGACAGTGAAGAAATTCTTGCAGCATTCACTAGAAGATGCATTTTGAATTCTAACTCCTTTAACATCTTGAATTAACCTACAGTTCACCTGTATTTTCCTAAATATGCTGTGCCCCCCAATGTTAGAATTAAACAGAATCAAGAAAAAGAAAACAAGTTCTTGCTTGAGTCAACAGTATAAGCAACTCCCAGGGAAAAAGTTAGTAACTTAACACTACACATAACATCACAATTTTAAACAAGGGAAATGAAGTTAGAGCAAAATTTAAGTTCACAACATAATGAATTATGACACAGGATACTGCTTGAGAAAACTGAAGTACGTTCTAATGTTTTATACACCCAAACTACTACAAGATTTTACAGCACACTCACAGCGTTGCTTCAGAAACTTCTTGCAAGAACCGTCATTGTCTTTTGATTACAGAACTACTATCGTCCAAGTATAAGATATTGAATTCCTTCAAAATATCCTATTAGTCTCTGAATCTAAATAAAAACCAAGAACTCAACATGTGACTCATTTGTTTTGAGACATGAAGAGTTAAGTCATCAAGCAACTATAGATGTATTTTACTGGACACGCATTAAAAACCTTAAAACTGTAATTACACTAAGATGTTGTCTTCAAAACTCCATGTACATTAAAAATGTATCTGAAAATACATTAGCTTTTCGAATGGGAGACTGGGGAGATTAGGACCTTCATAAAGCAAATCTGAACAAAACCAAGTGCCCCATTCAGCTTTATACTGAAGAAGCATTCTCCTGCTAAAGACAGCTACAGAAAAAAAAGTGAGTTGACCACAGAACCAAGAAGTGGCCCAATCAAGAGCTGAGAAAGGACCGCAGAAGTCCTTAATCTCCTCAATCAAGTTTTTTATTTAGTTACATGTGAAGTCACCAATTTTTCTGCTGCACAATTACTGTGCCTGTTTGTAATAGCTTAGTGAGATTACAATAATTAGCATTTTACAGCGTAATGATCTGAACTGAATGCATTACTGTGGTAACTGTACATTTACATTTGCTTCAGAATTGTTTACCTTGTTTAAAAATCAGGACACTAGGTAGAAAATAACATCACCAAGACTTAAGGACTAATAATTAAAGAACCTGATTTTTTTCCCTTTTTTGTCATATTTACCATAGAAACCTCAGAGATCAAATAAAAAACAGATTTTTTGTTTGCCTGCCTTTTTTTTTTTTAAAGCAGAAACTAACTGTTTCTGCTTTCTTTTCTGTTACATACATCGGCTCTAATTCCGACCTAGCTGCTGTTTTATCCCATCCACTTACTTGGTTGAGGTATTGTTTCCTGTGTCCAGCCAAGGAAAAGAAACTGCTTTTACACCCATCTGTACCTGTACTGAGGTAGAAGCCAACCACCAGCTGCCCAAGCGCACTGGCACCGCTCCACACGTTTCAAGGAACAGAAAGCAAACCGTGCCTCTGTTTTCCACATCCCTGCATTCAGAAGGGCCTTCTGCGAGGCGTGCACTGCTGCTCCAGGCAGACCCAGGGCAAGGCCCGAGCTGCACCGCATCACCACATTCACCATAAGCGTAACAAAGAAAACATCGCAGGGTGACAGAAAATATCCCGCATTACATTGCTGCTAAATTTACTTCTTGTGGAAAGTGTTTAAGCTTAAAGAACTGCTATTTTAGTAACTGCCAGGTAACTTCTGTTCCCGCTGTTGCTCACGTCTCAAAAAGAGCACAAGCAGCTACAATCTACAGCTCAGCAACAACCAAACAGTTGCTTTCTCCGAGGCAGTACAAAGTCACCTGTCTTCCCCTCAATCTCACACAAGAAAGCGTGACGACGCTTTCTGCAGGAGAACGCGCTCGGCCCAGCGCAGCACCTCAGTGCCCGTCCCGCCCCGTCCGGCAGCAGCTGCAGGCGGCGGAGCGGCAGCGGAGCAGGTGCGGGGTGCGCGCCGATACCGACAGCTCGCCCCGACGCCGCTTGCAGCCACGCTACGTCAGGCACATCCGAACTGCGCGGAG
The DNA here is from genome assembly GCA_016647715.1 of Pavo muticus. Lineage (NCBI taxonomy): Eukaryota > Metazoa > Chordata > Aves > Galliformes > Phasianidae > Pavo > Pavo muticus. The sequence continues at coordinate 294,977 of JACDJE010000359.1, forward strand.
AAATGAATGAACCGCGGCATCGAGAGAAGCCCCGCGGGAACCCCGTGCCGCGTGCTGGCCGCCGGCGGACAGCAGGGGGCCACCAGCCCGCCGCCAGCGCCCCAAGCTCCGGCCGAGCTGCGAAGCTCAGGGCCGGAACGGGACCGCGGCTCCCGCTGCCCGACACCTGCCCGCGGCTCCCCCCACCCTCACGCAGCGCGGCGCCCAGCCCAGCCCGCCCCGCCGGCAGCTCCAGCTCCGGAGCCCTCCCACCCCCGGAGCCGCCGCCCGGCCCGGAACCGCCCCGCACCTGTCCGAGCGAAAGGGATCGGGCGGCCGCAGCGAAGAGAGGCAGCTGACTGCGCTGCGCGGCGGATATACGCTCTCCCCCGTCCCGCCCAGACTCAACGAACACTCCCAAGCTTCTGCCCCTCGTTCTCCCCGGGACGACTTCTTCCGTGCGCCGATGACAGCTGCGCGCTGCGCATGCGCGCACCCCTCGCACGCCCGAGCTGGGGAGGACCGGGAGAGGGGAGAAGCTCGGAGGCCCAGCGGGAGGAACACGTGACGGGGACGAGCGCTCACGTCACGTGCCCAGCGGCGGCCGATGCCGGCACCGCCCCCGGGCGGAGCAGCTGCGGGCGGGGAAGATGCGCTGCGCGCGCGGCGGGTCACGTGGCGGCTGCTGGCAGGCGGCCGTGAGGGTCGGTGTGCTGTGAGGGTCGGTGTGCTGTGAGGGTGGCTGCTGTTGCGTACTGGGCACGGCACGGGTCTTGCGCAGCGGCGCGGGCCGGTTTTGGCGGTGTGCAGTCTTCGGTCGGCTTTAGTCGGCTTGTGTGTGCCAGACCTGCGCCGTCATGTCCCGTCATGCCTTGTCCCAGTCTTTAACATCACTTTTATCCCCCGTGTGGCAGAGGCTGAGCCCTACTATACTGTCATGTATTTAGTTTTTATCACTTATCGCTGTTTATCTTCCATCTTAGCTTTCAGGCTTTTATGTTAAAGTAGCGAAAAGTGACCAGAACATAACTAGAGGAGAAGTGCCTTCAGGTGCTGGGAGTTGGGATTGTTCAGTTTGTAGAAGAGGTCTTTCTTCTCTTGCAATCTTCCAGTACTTGAAAGGAGCTCAGAAGCAGGAGGGGGACCGACTTTGTATGGAGATAGATAGTGACAGGACAAGGGGGAATGGATTTAAACTGAAAGAGGGGAGGTTTAGGTTAGATATTAGGGAGAAATTCTTTGCTCAGAGAGTGGTGAGGCACTGGCACAGGCTGCCCAGAGAAGCTGTGGATGCCCCATCCCTGGAAGCATTCCAGCTGGATGGATTCCTGGGCAGTTTGATCTGGTGGTTGGCAGCACTGCTCACAGGTGGTTGGCAGCACTGCTCAAAGCAGTGGGATTGGAACTGGATGAGCTTCGAGGTCCATTGCAACCCAAGCCATTCTATGATGTGCTTCTTAAAACATGCCCATTATCATGAAAGAGCTCTTTAGACCCAAATTTAAGCGCTGACAGAACTTGAAAATGTAACAGAACCTGAAAATGAGTGTATCTAATGCTATAACTTTGCTGTGCGAAGAGAATTTCATGCTGATTTGACATCTGGTCTAAGTACTACACCTTAAAGACTGCCGTCTTTAAGGAAGACGGGGAAGGGAGGGGAGGGGAAAGGAAGGGTATGCAGTGTCTCCAGCCCCAAGAAAACTCATGCAATTGTCTTTAAAGATCTCTCTATGACACCACTACTTCCAGTAATGTCTGAAATGAGCCATCCTCATTTGCCTTAGGAAAGGAATTTTATTTTGTATATTAGAAATGGAAGAAACAAAGCAAGTTTTGCCGCCTTCCTTAATCTTTTCCAGGAATGAAGAAGAAAATGTTTGTGTAATGGTTTCTCAAAGATAAAACAGCCCATCTGAATACAGATTTTCTCTGTTTGTTCTCCTTTCACTGACCTTGTGTTAATTTAAGATTGTTTTCAATTAGGCTCTCTTTGGCTGAGGCTGAGTACAACGACTGTTGAAGCACTGGGTGAGCAGCACCTCTCCTCTCCCAGTCTTATGTCTGGTTAGAAGTGCCTATTGTAGTATTGATGAAGCGTGTACCTCTTAATGCCACTAGTTCAGCTTGTAAGGATGGGCTGAGGAAGCATGTGGGCAGTTTGATTACATTAACCCACATCAGGGTGCTGCAGTGTGGAAGATTGTGCCTTGACATCATTTTTCAAAGACCATGTCACAGCACTTCTGTTTGGCTAGATGAAAGTACCAAGACTGGTCTTCTTCAGAATGGCTGTGAAGCCATGCATGGTCATTTGATCAGTATTTCACTTTTGCTGTGATGCAGTGCTTTCAGGACTCACTGACTGCCTTTAGTTTAATGGGTTCATCTCAGAGTACCTGTGGGATCGAATGCACCCTCAATAAGTTTGCAGATGAGATTAACCTGAGTGGTGCAGTTGGTATGACAGAATGAAGGGATGCTATCTAGAGGGACCGAGAGTAACTTGAAAGATAGGCCCATGTGAACCTAGTGAGATTCAACAAGGCCAAATGCTAGGTGCTGTGCTTGTATCAGGGAAATGCCAGATATGTATAGAGACTGGGAGAAGAACTCCTTGAAACCAGCAAGGCCAAGAAGAACTTGGTGGTCCTGGTAGATGAAAAGCTGGACATGAGGCAGCAGTGTACAGTTGCTGCCAGGACAGCCAACTGTAGCCTGGGCTCTATCAAAAGATGAGTGGCCAGCAGGGCAGGGAAAGTGATTGGCCCCCTCTGGTGTACCCTCATAAGGATCTCTGCATCCAGGCCTGCGGCCCCTAACACAGAAAAGATGTGGAGCTGTTGGAACAGTTCCAGAGGAGGGCTGCTAAGACAGTCAGAGGGCTGGAGCACCTCTCCTACAAAGACAGGCTGAGGGAGCTGGGCTTCTTCAGCTTAAGACTCCTGGGAAACATCACTGAGGTGAGGGCAGTGAGGCACTGGCACAGGCTGCCCAGAGAAGCTGTGGATGTCCCATCCCTGTAGGTGTTCAAGTCCGGGTTGGATGGGTTTCTGGACAGCATGATCCAGTGCCTGATTTAGTAGTTGACAACCATGCCTGGAGCAGGGGATTGGAACTGGATGATCTTTACGGTCCCTTCCAGCCTAAGCCATTCTGTGATTCTGTGTTTTGTTGACATGTTCTACTGGCATGAGTTTGTTTGTTTTCCTTACTGAGATCTCAGCAAGTTTTTATGCACTTTCTTTACGCCTTTCATGTTTGAGACTATACATATGGGTTTAGTGTTGGTTGGTAGCACTTGTTATAAGACAATGTCTTTCATCTACTGGACACAGCATAGCATTTCATCCAAACTAGTTCAGAACGTATATATTGTTCTTGAATGTAAGTAACTTCTACATTGTGTAGCAATACAAGGAAATCTTCTCAAAAATTGTAAGCAATGTGTTTGCTTAGCATGTCGGTAGCATAGCTATCTAAAGATATGGTCACTTTTGAGGCAGAAGCCGTTCTCAGGTAGAATTCCACTGCAATAATGCCTGAATCTCACGAGATGGCAGCAAATACCAGGAATTAACGTTCTCCTCATTGCAGAGGCAATGAGAAACATTTTGTTCCTGTTACTTCTGTTCAGGCTGTGCAGGTTGTTGCCGTTACTGTTACAGCATCCTGAGCTATGAATCAAAACGTGAATGCTGACTGTTGGGGTGTAATCCTGACTGAAATTTTCATCAGTGTGCAATTCAGTGGTGTTTGAACGTACATTGTGTAGGCTATGGAGGGAACATAAAGGATTTTTTGAAGAATGTATCTGTTGTCAATTTTATATCTTTGTCATCGTGTCTTCCTCCCGAAATTGTTAATAGCATTACGTGAGCTTGTATCTCTTAGCAGTATAGAAACTTATTAGAGGTGTTAGGATGAAGTAGAGAGGCTGCACAGAAAGGATGCCTGTTGGAATTGCCCAAGAACAGCGATGGAGCAGTGCATTGAAGGTCTCCTCTAGTGTCGAGTCTCAGCAGCCCAAATTCTGGTCTCCCAGCCAGCGTAGATCAGCTGTCAGACCCATGTGGCAGGTACACCCTTAAGTCCCGACTCCTGGCAATAAGTAAGCAGGCTGCCAGTGTGCACCACTTCCTCCTTCTCTCACTCCCCCTTTCTGGCCCCAGCGTGTGGGCACGCCTAATGTCGGGGTGATAAGGGAATTAGCATTACTAGGACCCAACTGCTGGGTCACCCTGAAGGTGCAAGGAGCACCCCTTGAAGTGGTGGCTGAGCCCCTCAGCATTACGATCAATGCACAGGTGCTGAACTGCCAGAAGATGGCGATACCCGCCCTAGAAAGGAAAATCTGACAGCACAGGGAATACTGCCTATAAATGTGATACTTAGACTAGAACCGCTGCCGACAGCTAAACCTGTGGTCCTTCATGACCAGAGATACCTACACAGCTTTCTTCTTCCTCCACAGATTGAAAAGTCCATGTAACTGGGAATTCTAAAAACACTGTGCAACTATAAGCTACACTAAATGCTAGAAGTTAGATAGATAATGAGCTACGCTGATTGTGGCTTGTTTGTCTGTTTAAAGTAAGAATAAATCACTGATTTGATAAGAATAGTCATTAATCTGCCTAGGGATCCCTAAAACAACTTGCCTGTCCTCCGTAATGTCAAGTGGCAGCCAGTCAACGTTTATTAGTACCCAAAAGCACAAGTTGAATAAGGCTGCGTTATTTGGTGATGCTAGATTTTTCTTTTCCTTTTTAATGATTTTGCTGTCAGTTTTATGATAATTTTGCGCTAGCATCCGTCATTATTGGACAGATGGCTGAGAATCTTGATTGTACTGTAGTGTGACAGAGATAAAAGATTAAAAATATGTAATCAGGTCATCTTGTCTCCCCACTGGGTCAGTGTAATTGTATTCCTTTGAGTACAGTGTTGTCTGATACCCTTTTAATAGCTTTAGTTCAAAATTTTCATCCATTTTCTGCACATTGTCTATCAATTCACACACAGTTTCACTCATTTTTGGGAGTTTTATATGCATAAAAGGCAATGCCCAGGATAATGACAAGGTGAAGATGAACATTTGGGCAACAATGAAAAAAGGTTGGTTTTTTGCTTTTCACTGTAAATAAATAAAATAAATATATATATGTATACTTACCTAAATGGGATGCAAAAAAAAATTTGTTATTAAATATCTTGAGGCAACTTATACCCACTATTTATTTGGCTTGTTGATACCAATATCGTCCACTGAAATATAGGAGAAGAAGGGGATTTTTTTATTACATGTAAATTGGACATAAACTCATTTTCACTGTAATTGGTCCATCCCACCTAGGTAAGAAGTAATATATTAGAGAGGAATCAGAGTGCTTTTACTGGGAAAGTTCCAGAAGTGACTTCCTAGGCTCAGGACAGACAGATGAGAATGACTCTCTCTGTGCCTTAGATGAGACAGTTCTGACATTTATTTTGATCTACTGTGAGATTGCCTGCATGTTTTTCTGTTGTACGTAGAATCTGTGTTTTATTTCAGAATGCAGTAGGTGGCAGTCTTTATCTTCTGTTTTCTTGTCGATAAGCATTTAACACATCTGCTTAGAATGAAACAACAGAAAGGCTGTAAAGCTTATCTCTGCCAGTAATCCAACTGCTTGCACGGAAGCAATAAGTTGAACCCCTGTATACTGTATGCTGGTTATTCTGACTGACAAACATGAACCTGCAAACAAGTGGCATTTAACCATTGCTGTCATTTCTTGCACTTGTCTGATTTGAGAGCTGAACTAAGAAAAACAGATTTACTTTCTTTATGAAGCAGAACTTTCAAGTTTGACCAGTGCATGTGAGGAGGATCATTGTTGTTTGCCTGTTTGTTGTTTTCACTACTGCCAGGAAAAGCATTTCTCTGCACAGGAAGAGTAACACGGGGGTTAAGAGGAAACATGAGATACTTACTAGACAAGTATTTACAGCAGGTTACCAAGAAAGAGCTAAACAACAAATTTAGTCTGTTTGCTGAGAATGATTTGAAACTATGAAAATGAATTGGTTTGGATGAAATACCGTTGCTGTTGTGTTGGGGGTTTTTGTTTGTTTGTTTTTGTTTTCTTTTTTCCAAAAGCAGTTCAGAAACTCTTCCAATCCAAAGAAGACAGCAGCTGGACTACGCCAGGGTTCTGCCACAAGTTGACTTAGATGAAAAGTCAGTCTGAAAGCAAATCTAGTACTTCTTTGATCAGAAGCAGAAATTGAGAAGGCTTAGTAAAGGGGCAGCGGGAGAGAGTGGAAGCATTCCTCTCATCATCTACATTTTTTATTCTAGATTGTTTTTGTTTGTTTGTTTGTTTTTAATAACCCTTTATGCAGTAATACAAGAAGAAACTAACTTTCTTTTTGGTTCATTTCATGGAACAATTTTAAAGGAAAAAAATTAACCAAGTGTGTACAGCTGAGAACATTCCCTCAAAATCCTATTTTCTGTAATTGGCTCTAGCTTTAGTATTCTTGAGAAACTGGAGATAAATATAATCTGTACTGACCGGAAGTTGCCATATTTCTAATTGTTCACTTAAATTCTTAGATATAGTATCTTACAACCTACAGTGATTGTAGAAAAGAATGCAAATTTGAAAATTCCATTTTTGCCTTCAATACTTTCTTTCAAACAAGATAATTTGGTTTCAGTAGTCAAACATTTGTCTAGCTTCAGCTTAAATATGTAATATCCTGTAGTAAATAAGTTGAGGTGTGACTTACAAGTAGTTAGAATTAACATGAAACTGATAAATCTTACTACATTTGAAATTTTAAAGGCCAATCATTCTGAGAGTTAATGCAATATAATTGAAAGCTGAAACAAATTTTGACTTGATTTTAATGCGATATTCCTTATTTATTTTCAATTTTAAAGTCTTTACAGAAGTCTTTGCTGGGATCGTATATGTATGAAATGAAATTTAAAGCACTTATTGCTGTATCAGCTGTGAGAAGCAACATGAATTCAGAGCCTTTAGTATCTAACAATATATCAACCAAGAAATTCTTAAAGATAAATACATTTTTGGCCCCACAGATGATTTTATGCAGCCTTTAGTGTGCTTAAATTCAGCCATCCATCCCATTAATAGTGCTATATTAATACATACAAGATCACAGTACCTGAGGAAGACCAAGAAATATTCTTTCTGCCTTGACTTGATATAAATGATTTTTTATGTTGGTTTTTCTGTCTGAAAAACAGTTAAGCATTTAGTAGTGGACTCAAACTAAGATTATATTACTGATGTTTCTGGGATGTGTATAGAAAAAAAAAGGTCAATAAGTTGCAAGAGGAGTGGTGAGAATTGTTTCCCCTCTGCACTGCCTTCTCTTCAGTGCAGTTGTGCAATATGTATATGTCATGGTTTTATGATTTTTGGTTATCAGTATTCCACATCATAACATCATGTAGTGCACTGGAAGTTAAAGTGTTCTGGGTACCCTTGCCCAGAGAGAACTACATTCCCCAGAAGCCTGTTCGCTGTGTTGTTATCGTTTTCTGCTCAGGGGGAACAGATATAAGGCCTTGGTAGGTCATCTGACCGGGCTCTTCTCCGTCAGACTCTCTCCCTCCTGCTCAACCCGACTGCGCATCTCACCTCAGCATTATGGTGAGGCCTACCCAGCTTTCGTACAATCTCTCTCTCTCATTATATTTGATTTATTAGCTTCAATTCTAGTTATATTGTATTATAGTGTCTTGCATTCCGATACTGTATTTAGTAAATTAGTTTGTTTCTCCTCAGATCATGCCATTGTTTTTAATTATTTTGGGGTGCCCTGTTTCCCTTTTCTGGAGGCGCGGATTTTGCGAAATCCCTCCACCCCACTAGTCACGGAACCGGGCCGAACCAGCCCGTAAACTGTCGACAGTATACTAATCTGCTGGATGTCAATATGACATATGCCAACATATAACATTTCCAAAGAGCAAGATTCTTTCCTGCCCTTTTTTGAAAGGCATTAAGGAACTTTCAAATATACGACTAGGGTAATGATGACATTTTAAGAGACGATAGTTCAAGGATCTTTGATTTGAATGACATCAGTGACAGCTCCAATCCAGAGGTCATCCAAGGAAAGATAAGAAAGGGTCACAAGTTCCAAAAGAACGAAAGTCATTCATCAGCCTGATTTTCTTTCATTTCTGCCTTTTAACTCTGCTGTGCAAAGTCTGACAGAATTCCAGTTCAGCTCTAAATTCCCATAAATAAAAATCCTGGCACAGTGTTAGATTACTATTTGGATTACTCTCTGTGAAGAGGTTTTGAGAATAAGGAGTTTTAAGCACAGTTCACTGATGGAAATGAAACCTGTTCACATAATTTCCCTTCTCCTAAGAGATCCAGAACTTCAAAATGCACGAGCTGTTTTACAGATTCAAGACAAATCCATTTCACTGGGACTTGCACAGCTGGCATAGCTTCTAATTTTCTAAACAGATGAAAATCTGAGGACATCGAAAAATTAATTATAGGACCAGGACCTCAAATTAGAACTTCTTTTCAAAATGAGCAAGCCAGCTGGCTTAAGTGGTTTTTGGAAACTCTCATTACTAAATTAATATTACTGTGCTCATACCTTTTATTTGATTTTTTGAAGAAGGAAATTCACCATTTGATCTCAGAACTTATTGCTGCTAGCAATATTATTTTCCAGCTGAGCCACAGCTAGCATGCCTTTTATTCTTTCTCCTTTGTGTCCCTTTTATCGCTTCAGTGTGCTCTCCCATGTGTTGCAAAGTACAGATGGTGAAATGCGTTGGGTCATGCAATGTTGTCTTTTAATTCTTTTGTGAGCTGTGGTGCCAGCTGATCTGCATTTTTCAATTTCTGATGAGTCCCGTGCAATCAGTCTCTTTTGGTTTAATCATTATGCCTGAAATAAAGAATGGCTCTTAACAGCTAAAAGTCAAAGGCATTGAGCCAAACTGTTCTTCCACAGACTTTCATGTGATACATGAGCTTTGCTGATACTAAGAGGAATAGGAAAAAGGAAAAATTTACCCATTTTTACAGTGATGAACTCTTTACAAATATTAGAAATAAAGCTCATTATGGAGTGAATGCTCCAAAAAGACATTCAAACGTAACTTATGAGATATTTTACTGTAAAGAAAAAAGGGAAAGAAAGCAGCAAGTGACAAAAAAGCAAACTGTGTTAACAAGGGTGGTATTTGTAGGCAATGGTATATGGTGTTGCAGTAAAGATCTGACGTAAGGTTTTGTAGTAAGACAAACAATGTGAAGCACAGAAGGAGTGTGCATGTAGTTAACTGTAACACTGGAGAAGTAAGCCATTTAGAATAAAACGATGAGGTTACTAAAACACATATTCAAGTCCTGATGATGGGCTGCATCCAAATACCATGTTTTCAAAAAACCTAGCTTTATAATGAAAGGTGGTACTCTATGCATTTCAAAGGCGTAGCCAAACAGAGGCGAGGCGTTTTGATAGTGTACACTGCCACCATTTATCTTCTGCCCCTAAATGTGTCAGGCTGTGGGTGGAATTTTTGCTGAATACAGGAAATTTTTGCTATGATGGCTTAGGTCAAGTCAACATTTTGCTCCTACTGATGTGGAGAAAGCCTCTCTCTTTCTCTCACGCCAATTAATCAAGCAATTTAAAATCTATGTATGTAATTTTCTCATAAATTTGAACACTGTAGATTTCAGTACACATAAAGGGCCTTTCAGTGTAAAGAAATATCACAAAACCACAAGGCACCTGGGGTGAACAGAAGAGAAACTGAAATCCTTCATTTTCAATGCTAATCAGTTCAAGCTGTTGCTGGTTATATGCTTCTCTTTGTCTGTTGATTTATCTGTTGATTTTTATCTTTAGTCTTGTACTTGTCAGGCCTGTAGCCTGTACAGCTTCTCTTTTGTTGTCTTCTAAAGTCTCTTTTTAAAATCTTTAAAATAAATTAAAAGGGTAGCATTTTCTCAATCATTTCTGCCTGAATAATACAGCGTATATTGTTAAGAAATCTGGTTAATTGAGATTCACACCCTACACTGGATAAAAGTAAGCTAAGCCTGATCACAGTTGTCAGCTGTGGTTCTCTACTTTCCAGTTTAAAAGACATTCTGGGAATTCCGACATTCTTTAAAAAAATACGGTTAACAGTATCCAGCTGTGTAGGTGGACATACTTTTTTTATGTCCCTTTTTGGTGTTCTTGCAGTGAGAGATATCACAAATATACTTCACATGTGTGCAGAAATTAAATGAGCTGCTTTGAGTTGCATATGCAATTCCATTCAGTCTTCTTCCTTTATTTGTCCCGTATTCCCTCATGTCCTACAGTCCAAATATCCATCTCCTTGTTCAATTCTAAACATTACTATGTAGCAGCACTTACTTCTGTATTTCGGTTTATTTACTGTTGCTGTTGCATCCACTTCTTAATCTGAGGTGGGGAGGTGAAGGGGATGGCAAGCTTACAATTAAGAAGGCAAGCTTACAAATACATGGGATACTGACAAGACACTGATATTATTGAGTAAACTTTGTGAGAATATTCCAGGATCTTGCTCCATGATTTTTAGAAGGGACTTCCTTCTTCTATTCCATGGCTAAATGAAATGCAGGTTAAGTTTGACAGCTGTGGCCACCACTGCAGCTGGTGGTAACCAGGTCTGAGTGCTGTAGTTATTGGATGACAGTAACTGGCAGGGTAAGAGCAAATGGTAAAAAATGTGGTTTTCAGTGAAATTAGTGAACCAATCAATTCCAGTGTGTTGGCATGAAGTTGACATAATATCTCTCTTTCTTTTGTGGAAGGAAGAATGTTGCAAAAGAATTTCCTGAATGACTCATACTTCTTTTCATATATCCTATAAGCAAGGGTTAGGAAGTCAATTTACAGATAGTTTTACAGAGAAGGAAATTCAAGTGATTGAGGACTTGACCCTTGCAAAATAAAGATTATTTTTCCTACTCTACCTGAAACAGCTGAGAGGTGCTTTAGACTTTTTTTAGATTATGACTACAAACATGCTTTTTAGTTAATGGAAACCCTAAAATATAGTGTGAATGGATCTAACAGCATGTTGCTGTTGTGCCTCTCTCTTTGTCTTTCAGACATTCCCACCACTGCCAGACTTCTTTGTTGACTGGTCCAGCACATTAACCAAACAGAATGCTAATCCAGAAAAAGAAAGATGGTTTCCTGCACAATCACCATGAAGAAATGGTTAATGATCCAGAAAGGAAGTGGAAACTCACAACTGAGAAAAAATGCGAAAATGCAAGGAAGAGTGACATGACAGCAGTGAGATATAGCTGTGCTAAAAATAAGACTATTCAGATCTTATCAACTTGCAGTTTTTGTGATGCTGAATTATGAATCAATACAATATTACTGTATGGCAGAGCACTAAAGCTAGTTTTGCCAAATAACAGAACACTTGTATAATCTGATACTATGAGAAGCCGAAGGTGAAGATGCAGTCTGACGAGTCCTGCTAGTTGTTACGTTACAGGAGTTTTTTTAAAAGTCAAAGATTGTAGTTAATTCAACGAAGAGCCAAGTATATTAAAGTTCATGCCAACAGTTCTGAAGAGAAAAAGGTGTCTTAGTCAATGCTGTTATTTTGATCCACAGAATTAGAGTACAAAAATGGGAGTTAGGAGAAAATAGGTAGTTTCTGCAGAAAGATGTATGAATATATACCAAAAGTAAATAGAGAGTGCGTAGTTGTGCTTAGTGAGGTCTCAGACTGGTGTTTCTATTTATGGAAGAAGGAAAGATGGTAAATCTGATGAAACGAAGGAAATAATAGAGCAAGGGGAGGGCTGCTTTGGAAGAAAATTTCAAGGAGAACAAAATATAACTGAGAATCCAAAAGGAGCATAAGTGAGGAACATATAAGCTAAAAAAAAATTATTACAATTTATGGAGGCTAGGATCTCTGAAATGCAGTGCTACACTCATTTTCCTCGCTTAGGCATGGAAGGCAAGCTTTTAGAATGCCCTGCTGCTGTGTAGTGTGGCTACTGGCTCGAAACCTGAATGGCTTAGAGGATGAAGCACTCATCTGCTATTTCTGCACAGAAGCACTAATTGTAGTATGAGGTTGCCATGACAGCAAGTAACTTTCTTCCCTGTTTGGCTGAGCTTACGCCAGACAAAAGAAGGATTTGAAGTTTTTTTTCAGTGTCCTTCCTGTTATCCTGAGTAGAAATGCACAAAAATTAAATCCTCTTCTTGCCTAGTGATTTTATACCACTTCCCATTACCCACTTTAACTCAGTGCAACTTTCAAGACTTTTTCTGTTTACACATTTGTCATCTGAAGCTCATCGGACTTAGAAGTACAATCTCATACATACCTATACATATATTACATATATATATGAATGAGAAATATATATAATATATACGTTTTACCAAAATTTATTATCAAAATGCCACCTACAATGCTGTTGGTCAAGATCAGACACTTAAGAAAAAAAAATCAAATTGGTCTGATCCTGCTAATTTAGAACAATGAGCATTCTAGAAGCAATCTTTCTACTGAGTTGTGAGAAATTAGACACACTTACGTTTCATTGGGCTCAAGCACCAACCCCTGGATGGATTAACTGATCTAGAGGGCTCGAGAGAGGTAGGAAAACATAACCATATCCATTATAGAAGAATAGAAATTTATAAAGTGTGGGAATCGAGTTGCCCACGGCAACTTTTCCATGATGGAAAGGGAGATAATCAGCTTCCTATTTTCTATTTGTGAAAAGAAAAAGTGTTGGTAACTTAGCAAGAAAAATACTTTAGTCTACGTAAAGCAAAAAGGAGTGGTAGTGTGTACTGTAGCTTACTTAATGACTATTAGCATAGAATATGATTTCTGGAAAAAAGCTTCTGAGCTATGGAAGATAAGACTATAATTATTTCAATTTCAGAGATTTTCATGGAAAAGAGGTAAAAAAAAAAAAAAAGTAAGAAATAAAGATGTTTTGTTAATGAAAAGAAGTATTTTAGCCCCTATTAAATACCAACTCTGAATCTATTTGAGTAAAAACTGGAGTCACTCAAGAGTCTTAGATAAACTAAAAGTACAAAATATTGGCCACATTTCAGAACAAAATTGAGTGAAGTTTGAAATACAGTTAATAATAAAATAGTTTTTCAGTGTTGTGGTTTCTAAAAGCAGCTATGGAACAAACATTTCTCCCACTGGTTATCATTACTTTTAAATCTGGCATGGAATCCATTACAGCTCTGTAAAATATTTGTATTTCTCCCTGAATCAATGCAAAATGACTCTCATTTAACATTCTGTTCTTTCTCATACCCAAGCAAATGCAGATAATATTTACTTATCAGATAAGCTGGCAGATCCCCTCCCATCAAAGGCCCCTCCCACACTCCATCCCAAAGGCATTCCTGTGGCCCATTAGCTCCCTTAAGCCCTCTAAAGCTTGTGAAAAAGAATACTGAGATTTGTCAAAAGGCAGTGATGGAGGGGTTAGGATTTATACCAGCATTATGTTCCTAAATCCACTATCAAAATGAATTTCGTGGTGCAGAGGAGTGTATAAATAAATCTGAGACTGGATTGTTGGGGTGGGAAAAGGAGTTTAGATTTTATATTAACTTATCATATATTGCTGTGAGTTTTATGTTAAGTTCTCTGCTAAGAACTATGATGTGACTGACTGACAGTGTGTTGGCCTCTATTGAATCTTTCTTAAGCAGAAAGATTGTGAAAACTGGTTCATGAGAGCTTGAACAAGAAATACTAGTTTGCTGGGGAATAACTTCCAAATTCATTGGGAAGCAAATAAATTTATGCAAATGGCTTAAGGCACACACAGAGAATCATGAATAGAATCATAAATATTTTGTGTGTTTATCAAGCACGTATGTGCATGAGCTGTGAATGGGATTAAAACCCCAGACAAGTAAAATTATTTTTGGAGGGAAACCCTTCAAGCTGTTTTTTAATTAAACAGACTGTTGTCAATTTTCAGTTTTTCAGTGAACAACCATCAAACACTTAACTGCTGTATTCATAATGGTTACTGTTCAAATACGTTTTCACAGGTCAACCACTCTTGCTCTGGAAGTAATTATACTGCTTTAAAGTCTTAAATCTGTAATTATGTGAGGTTTCCTGATCCACTGACTGTTACATTTCTACAGCTATTTTCTGCTTCACAGTTACTGAAATGTTCAGACTAATTTATAGTGAAAAAACTTAGAAAAACACAACAAATGTTAATGGAAGATAACCAATTTCAAGTGCAGCTATCTGCCTCTTAATAATCACAGAATCACCAAGGTTGGAAAAGACCTACAAAATCATCCAGTCCAATCATCCACCTACCACCAATATTTCCCCACTAAACCATGTCCCTCAGTACAACGTCTAAAAGTTTCACTTCCAGGGAAGGTGAGTCCACCACCTCCCTGGGCAACCCATTTCAGTGCCTGACCACTCTTCCCGAGAAGAAATTTTTCCTAACATCCAACCTGAATCTTGCTATTTGACACCATTCCCTCTAGTCCTATTACTGTTTACATGGGAGAAGAGGCCAACTCCCACCTCACCACAACCTCCATTCAGGTAGCTGTAGAGAGCTATAAGGTCTCCCCTGAGCCTCCTTTTCTCCATGCTAAGCAATCCCAGTTCCTTCAGCTTCTACACATAAGACCGGTACTCCACTCTCCTCAGCAGTTTTGTTGCCCTTCTCTGGACATGCCTTGATGTCTCTCTTGTACTGAGGTACCCAAAACTGAACACAGTACTCAAGGTGTGACCTCAACAGAGCTGAGTAGAGAGCTAATCACCTCCCTGGACCTGCTGGATACATTATTTCTTAAACAAGCCAGGGTGCCATTGGCCTTCTTGGCTGTCTGGGCACACTGCTGGCTCATATGCAGTTAAGAGCTGACCAACACGCCCAGGTCTGTTTCTTCTGCACAGTCTCCCAGCCACTCTGCCCCAAGCCTGTAGCGTTGTACGGAGTTGTTGTGGCCAAAGTGCAGGACCTGGCACTTGGCCTTGTTGAACTTCATCCCACTGGCCTCAGCCCAGCGATCCAGCCTATCCAGATTGCTCTGTAGAGCCTTCCCACCCCCAGGCAGATCAGCTGTTCCCTCCAGCTTGGTCTCATCTGCAAACTTACTGAGGCTGCACTCAATCACCTTGTCCAGGTCATTAATAAAGATATTGAATAGAATAGGCTCCTATACTGACCCCTGGGAAGCACCACTCGTGACTGGTCACCAGTTGGATTTAACTCTATTCACCACCACTCTCTGAGTCCAGCTATCCAGCCAGTTCTTCACCCAGCAAAGAGTGTTCCTGTCCAAGCTTTTCTAGGCTGCCAGGTTTTCTAAGAGAATGCTGTGGCAGACATTGTCAAAGGCCTTGCTGAAGTCTAGGAAGACTACGTCAGCAGCCTTTTCCTCACCCATCAGGCAAGTCACTCAGTCATAGAAGGAGATCAGGTTGGTCAAGCAGGACCTGCCTTTCATGAACCCAATGGGTTACCCGAGCATAATTCTTTAGTATTTTTTCATGTTTTACTAAAGGAGTTAATAAAGGAGGTATGACCAGGGAAGCAGAATCTAGTCTTTACATTTCATTTGCACTCTTGTGTTTTATTACTTTAAGAGCTCCTGAGAGCCAAGTTCCACTAACCGATATATGTTGCTTACCTTGATTAAAAATTGCTTAGGCAAGAAGGTACAGACTGTATTAGGCAATGCTCCTTGCCCAGCATTTTTCCTACAAATGAGCATAAGCTGTTTCTTTAGAAAGGCATATTTCTGTCTTTTAGGTTTATTCTAATGTTGATATTGATCAGTAGAGGTTTTGTGTTGAAGCAGTGAGAAGGATCCCCAGTTTTAATTCTGATTACATGGCAGAAATTACTGTGGTGGCACACTGTATTTAAAAGCAGTTGTCACTCAGATGAGGAAGTGCAATTGCACTTTGCTTGTTTCTGGTTTATGTTAACCTTAATCCAGTAAAAAGTAAAGGTGAGTTAGTTTTATTATTTAATCCAACTTTTTAAAAAGGTTGCCAAAGACAGAGTTGCATAATGCCATTTTGCAATTGTTAAACGTAAGTACAGAGAAGATACATTTTAAATATTTGCATTTAGGAAGACTAATATATTAGCACTGAAGATGAAGGTGATCTCTAATATTCTCATCACTACAGCAATAAATTAACAGACTGCTCTTAAGTAACTCAGTATCCACTGGAAAACCAAGATACATGTTTCAGATTAACCTGTGGGTAACAAGCAGAGTGTTCTATATGAGTAGGTATAATATGAAAATATATAACTTCTGAGGTGCTATATGCTGTGGAAATTCCAACTCCCTCTTGTTTCTGCTTATTGATTAATGAATATTTTGCCATGTATTTATTCAAGAGAATGGCTGTAATGACAAAAAATTATAAGATAATGGGTCCTTGCTGTGTCATCATTATTTTTAAATACACTGAAGGAATTGTTAGTAGCATCTGAGATTTCTCAGATTCCTTCATCATGGTATATTTCTATGCTATTTTAATTACTGGCTGTGACATAACTGCTACATGTTATACCAAAAAAGATCTGAAAATCATGAAATGAAAATGTATGCTTGCTTTTGCAGTTTGAATCTAGTCACTAGACATATGCAGCAGGACACTGTTGTAGAGTATTTAGGGTCACTACTGTCTCCCTAGAGCACTTGCCTTATTTAGGAAATAGGTTGTTATTTGCTTTTTTTTTTTTTTTTTTTTTTTAACTTTGCTTTCAGAGCTACACTTATTTTTATTCCTAACTCAGTTCTTCCCTCTTATTCTCCTCCATTGATCAGTCCTGTCTCATCACTACTTGCTCATTTTTCTTTCACATAAACCTTATTTTCTCTGATCAGCATTTCTTATCTACTGTGAGCCATAAAGCAGCGTTTTTCAACTTCCTGCTGCAGTCTACTTTTGTAGCTGCTCCCAAATCTGCATGTTATTCCTTCTTCACTTGAGCTGGGATTTCAACTCAATATACTGTATGAAATAACAATTTTTTGAATCAGATGTGGCCCAATATGGTGTTAAAGAGTCCTGTTAAGAGGCAGAGTTTGTGTTAATGCAGCACTGCACAGAGCCAATTATTTTCACATGGCTCTTTGGCCAGAGCTGCAGAGTCGTGACCGTACAAATCATGTGCCATCAATGTCGAGTTCAGGGTGTGTAAATGAATGTTAAGTCATGATGACATCATGCCACCCTGAGGTAAGGCATGCTTGCTGTAGCTGTAGTATTTACAGAAGTTATGGCTGAGCCCTGTAAGAAGTCTCTAGTGGGTGTATATGAACCAGTTAGTTTAGAAGCTTGTATCTTAGATGCATTTAATCATTTTTTTTTTCATTTTTTTTTTATACAATCAGGGAAAAGATATATCTAATACCAGAACCTGGTCATTGCAACATTTCAAGCTTTTTCCAAGTTATATGTTAACCAAGACGTTATGTAACATTAAAGTATTTATTCAGTTTTGATTTCAGAGCCAGATTCTTCATACTGATCAAAATTAATTCCTGGTCTGTGTTGATGATCTCACACAGCTAAGTTCACATGGAGTTTGTAAGATATCAAATCAATTGCAGATGTATTTAAAGAAGATAGGTGAACCAACACCAGCAGCTGCTATCACAGAAAGAATTTGTTTCATGCCTCTATCCTCATACAGTCCTGTTTTCTCCCTTCTGCTAGCTGTGATATTCATCCTCAGTGATCCATCAGACAGATAGCTCAACTCTTGTATACTGTATCTGCGTATTTATATATCTGTTATGTATATCTCTATATATCTCTATATGTATATCTGCATATATATATATGCAGATATAGTCAGACTATGATCAAACAAAATGCCATAACCACTTATAGGCCACATAGAATAACTATAGAAGTGTTGTTTTGATTTGCCGAAAATTTTTAAGCAATCTCTAGAAGTGTGTTGATTAAAATCATTAAATTGTTACATCTCTGGAAGCAGCAGCCTTTTTTAAGTAGATGAAGACTCAGAAACTCTGAGACAAAAGGAAGTGCCAGATTTCTTTTTCCCAAATATTTTACTTCGAGCTGTAAAGGAGAAAGAAGCATGTCCTTAACAGAGTTTCTGTGGTTTATAAAGAGTGCTTCTTAAACCTTTACTTCAAATAGAGCAGAGTAATATGGTTGTGTGACTGATTCACTATTGCAAAGAGACCTTATTCGAACTCTGGAAAAATGAAAACTCAGAAAGATAAGGACATGTGATCAATTCTGTAAAGAAGGAAGGAAATTTAGTCAGTGACTTTCAAACAGTTGTTTGCTTTCATTAGCACCTGTTTAACTGAAAATCCAAATAGATTTCTGAATCAGTTTTGTGGGGGGGGGGTGGTTGTTGTTGTTGTTCCTGTTTGCTTTGTTATGTATGTTGTTTTGCTGTTCTTTGGGGATTTTTTTTAACTTTTTCTGAACCTATCATCTCAGCTGTTTGTATTGGTTTACTTTCTGAAATACAAAGGTTATAATTCCATTTCTAATAGAAAAATACTAGAACAAAACCCTATTTATATGCAAAACTGAGTTGCCTGAAAAATAACCTTTTAGTCTTCCTAAACTTTCAAACTCTACACAGTCTGTACATAATAAATTTAACCCCTAGATAAGAACAAAAGAGGACAAGTGTTTACTTCCCAAAGAATATCTCGGAACCTTGTTGTCTCGATACCACTGTTAAGGTAAGCAGTATACAGTCCTCTGTGCCAAGAACTTCTTTATTGCCTAATAAAACTAGATAGGGCAACAGAAATTCTTGCAATGCAATGTGCATTTCATAGGTATTCATAATAGATAACAACTACAGATATAAATTATTTGAATAGGCAGTGCTGTAATCACATAGCAATATTTAGTATTTAAAAGCTGGTGGACACAAATAACTTGATAAAGATTGTAATGTAACAAGTATTAAGTAACCGAATCAGTATTCAAGGTTACCTTTGAGCTCACCTTTGAACCAAGTTAAAAAAGAGCAAGGGACAAAAAGAAAGATTTAGAAAATCACCCAGTCAGCAGTGAATAATTCCTCCTGGCCTTCCCCTCTGGAGGGTTTACAGAGGACATTGGTAGGGCTTCTGTAATGATTCATAGTAGATTTTTCAAAGCAGAACTTCAGTACCAGACAAATACATGCTAGACACAGGAGCTACCATAATTAGGAAAACAAAACAAAACAAAACAAAACAACAACAACAAAAAAAAACCCAATCCACAGTCAGTCATAATCCTACAACTTTGGGAAAAAGTAGGTGCTTGCCTGGAGACACAGTGGCAGCTGCGCTGCCCCAGACGTGTCACAGAGATGTGAGGCAGCTCAGTTTGTTGCAGTGTGAGGGAGCATAGTGGCAAATGGAGAACAAACCCACCAATGTTTGGAGCCAGTGCAGTGCACCCATGGGAAGCATGGATGATTCTGTACATCTATGACCCTAGACATACAGTAAGGAGGAGTAGGAAAACGGTTTGACTCTTCAAGGGGTGCTAGCACTTTTTTTTTCCTTCTTTTTTCTCTTCCCCAGGACACTGGAAATCAGTCAGGAGTTTTAAAAATAATCTAAAACCTCGTAGGCAAAGTAAACCTTCAGAAAGGCCCTACCTAACTGCTGTTATGACTGCTTCAGTTGTCAGAGAAAGTCAGAGCCCCACATGCACCAGGAGGTTCTGCAGGCCCTCACCTCACTGGGCTGGAGCAGCTCAATTTTACTTCACCACAGGCTCTCAGCTGTCTTGTAGGAGCACTTGTCTCCAGACCAGCCTGGCCCACTGTCTGATGGGTATGCTGGTCTCCTGCAGGTGCTGCCAGGGATCTAAGCTGTGACTTGGCTCCACGTGTGTGTGCTGAATGGATTTTAAGTGCAAGCTGAAATCTTTTCTCTAGTCCCATCTCCTGTTCTATTGCCTTCTGCTCTTGCCTCAAGCTCATGCATGGTCCCTGAAGCCAGCTTGTCCCTTACCTGGGACTGTTGGTGAATCCCCTTACAGGCACCTGGCTTCTCATTGTGCCCATGCCTTGCAAGACCCGGCTGCCATGTGCACCTGCACCTGGGGACAGTTGGTCTTACTGCTCCCCAATAGAGAAACTGTGCTGAGGACATCCAGTACTTTACAGGAAGCATAAAATTGTCTTCCTCACTCATTTCCCCACATCAGAAAGGAGGCTGGGAGGGCTTAATTGAGAGATTAGTATTCAAGGATGCTCAAGGTTGCTCAAGGATTCCACAAAACTTTTCTTCTGAAGTCTCGGGGATTTTTTAACATTTTTTCTCCTCTTTCTATCCTTCCTTTCCTTATAGCCCTGTACTTCCTAATCAGAACTCTTTGTGTCATTATGCTTTGTCAAACTGGTCATATCAGTAATTTATTTGATAAGAAAAAAACTGTATTTGATCATTTAAACAAAAATATGAAAGTTTATGCACCCACTTCACCTGTATATGTATCTATCTGAGAAATATGTACAGAACCTAAGTAGTTACACTTGTTGCATTCATTCTGAAGAAGAGAAATGCCTATGATTGCACACAATTCTCTGTGCCAATACTTCATTTTTATTACTTTGAGATACGGGGTATACTTTTAGATTTATGATATGGAATTGCAGAATATTCATAGACCAATCTGTGGACTTAGCAAGTGTGGTACACAGCAGATTTGTTAAAGATTAAATATCCAACACCACAAGTAAAACAGAAGCTGCACCCTGAAGCTGCTGAAGGTATGGGCGTGTGAGTGATAAAACAGTCTTGAGAGGAAGCACAGTGAGCTTTTACTGTAGTTCCAGTTGACCAAATAACTGAAAACAAAGGCAATTTTAAAATACACGAATTGTCAGCCCTAATCACTGTACAGAGGTATTTCTGAGTTTGGAACCAGTAAAGGACTGTATTCCCCAAGGGCTGACAGTTAAAAAAGATAGTTTTAAAAGCTTAAAGATTTATTATCATAAAACACAAGGCTGCATAGCAAACACCTTACTGAGGATGCTTCTCTGTTGTTTATAAAGAAACAATATAGTACAGTACTATTTGGTGTGATAACATCACGGGTTCTTTGTTAGAGGAAGGAGGCCCTCAGCAAAACCATAATAGTCCCTGGGAAATCCACCAAGCCAACCATACTAACATAGACCTTATTTTATGATCCAGCCGTGGCCAATGAAAGTATAACAGTGCTTAAAGACTGCAAAAATGCGTACTACTTGTTTGGCAGTAGTGGCTGCATCAAGCTCTTGAGGACTATTAAGAATTCAAAAATATCTCACTGATTCTATCCACTCTTACCACAACACTGCCTATCCTATTGCATATTCTGCTGCTAGGTTATCGGAACAACATGCTCTTATATTTCGGGATGTGACAGCTACTGCCTAGGTACAAATTCCAAGCAATACACAGTGCTCTTAACTTTTACTGGTATGAAAGTGGGGAAAAAAAGAGGTGGTAATTCAGTCATCACGCCATAAATTCTGTATACACAGATGGATGCACTGTTGAGAAGTAATTTTCTCCCCACTAGTTTCAGGTAGGAACTGCCTATGAGAGAATTATGTTGTATTTCTACTTTAAATGAAGAAATAAGCTTAGGAGAAAAAAAAAATATTCCTGGCATGTTATATTAGGTAAGGGTCTATACTGTTTACATTAACACAGCTAGAGTCCTTTTTAGTTTAAGCAAATAATCATGCTAGAGCTTAAGTATTTCATGAGGGTAAAAAAACATAGTAAGGACATCCCAAAAGGTAGCGATTGCCACAACAGTACAGCATTGTATTTTATCTTTCATTTTCTAAGGACTAAGTTATTTTATTTGCTTTTTATTGTTTATCTGCCTACAAGCATATGTATAAAACATGCATAGGAAGGATTCTACAGTCTGTTTCTCCTTTCCATAGTTAATACTGGGGGAAAAAGGGAGAAAAAAAAGAAAAGCCAACCAAGCAAACAAACAAACAAATGAAATTTCCAAGCTATAACTTGTACAATCCAGTGCAAATAGAATTAGAAATAGCGATGCTGAAACAGATGTCCTGCACCTCTTGTGTTTCTGCTTGGTAAACTGATTTCATGATTAGTGTCAATGAGGATGTCCTCTATCTGGATTGACTTTCCAGATAAGGCTGGTGATCAAGAGGCTATTTGGTAGGCATTCCTTACCTGATATACCAGAGACCTTTGAAAGCCCTGGTCATGGCTGGTAATTTTATTTAGAAAGGCAGCAGAGGTGATCATTTCAACAGGAAAAAAAAAAATTCTTTCTGTTGAGTAATTTCTATGGAAAAAACTCTTACATCAGCACAGAAGAAAGCATATGTCAGAGTCAGTCTGCACCGGTACCTACATGTTTTGTACTGTTTTACTTGTTGCAATGTCCTTAGTATTTTAAGTGTTTTTCATGGCTTTAAGGAACAGTAGGCTGAGAAATAAAGGATTATAAAGTGACTGATCTTGAATAACGACCCATTACATTGACAAAAACTGCTCTGAAAGTAAAGCCTCCTATTTTATTATGCTGGCCCACAGTGTCAGAGGTGGTGGCTGGTGGTACAGCAGTAGAGGTTGAACATTCCCACCAATATCCCCGTACATTTTGTTGCTGTGTAACAAATGGCAGTAGAGGGGGAGTTTGAAAAAATGGTGTGTGACATGGATGTGCATATGAAGCAGAAGTGTGATTTAGCTCTACTACAGAGAAAAAAATGCACCCATTGACATTCATCAACGCTTGCTGAACATTTCTGGAAACCAAACAATGGATGTGAGCACAGTGAGGTGGTGATGGTGTGTTTCAGTATGGGTGACAGCAACAGTGGGTCACTGCCACTGGTGTAGGAGTGGCATAAACACTCTTGTTCATCACTGGTGAAAATGCATAGCTAATAGTGTTGACTACATTGAAAAACAGTATTTTGTATCTGAGAATGTGTTCTGTCAAATCGTGTCATTATGCTCTTTGTATCTGCTGTAATTTGCATGGAAATAAATAAGAGACATTACTTTTGGAGCATCCTATGTATTTCACTAGAAGTTTACAGTGTTTGGTTGACAGCTCAACAAATTTGAGAAATAAGCTCACTGAGATTTCTTTATCTCCCTCTCTCTCTCTCTCTATACACATATACTATTGAGAATTCTCACAGTGCTAACTGACTGATGAAATACTCCAGACAAGTACCTCTACCATTTTTGACCTATTTTGTATTCCTCTTTAGGCACCTGCAATTGGACAGTGTCAGAAATAGGCTTCAGAGAAGCAGAAGGTTTACGAAGAGGAATAGTATATTCTAGGCCATTTGACCATTATATTTTGGGTTGCTCTAAGCTGTTGTTCATTGATTGTATAGCAATTTAAGAGGGCAATATTCTTGTTCAAGTTTAGTTATGCTGCTGCTACCAATTACACACTTTTTCATGACACCAGCCAACTAATTGTGCTTTATCCAACAAAACATACATCATAGCACTTATGCAGAATCATATCAAAGGCCAAGCTTTGGGTGTCCAAGCTCTGTCTAATTACTTGAGTGATGTCTGTTCACTAGGTGAATACATAAGCATCTCTGAACCTTTTCAATTGAATAGCCTTAGTAGGAAGACACTGCAATCCTACCTTTTCTTCTGGGAAGTTTCCTTCCTTCTGATGTGCATGCAAAAACAGCTATTTCTATTGCTTCAAGTTTCTGAAATTCATTTTTATATACAATAATGGGCAACTGTTGTGCTTTCAATAATACCCCTACCTATTCCGCTGCCACTGTCTTCCTGCAGTGCTGTGATGATCAATGTATTCAGTGTTCCTAAACAACTTACCTTTATCGTATTTCTTCAGCTCACATTCGTAAGATATGTTCAACCTCTGAGAGGCCTAAAATGCTACCCTCTCATTCGAGGCTTCAGCTCAAGGTTATATGCTGTGCAATCCCTATTTGAACAGTCATTCTATAAGCTATTGATTCAAAAATTTACTTTGTTGCAGGTCTCAGTCAGTATTAAATTCTCAGTCTCTCTGATACCTATTTGTAAATGACTAATTGTCATCTAAAGAAAAAAGATGAGTTGAATCAGAATGCTTACTCTATCTTTTATTATTTTCTATCACACTTCCTTTCTTGATTCCTGTGGATAGGCATCCTCAGGCCCATCTCATGCTTTATTGGCCATATACTTTGAAGTGATATACTTGTTTGAAGCTACAAAATCAGCTACATTTTTTTGTCTTGACACCAGAGCTCCATTTTCTATTATGTCTCCCGTTCAGGATTCCTATTTTGATTGTTAATGCCATCATACAGTTTTCAAGAGGCAACTAGAGAGTTGGCCAACTGTTCAAGATTGGCCAGGCTTCTGTCTCTGCCAGTGACCGCTCATAGCCTGTGCTAAGATGCGTTTCTGAAGGAGAAAGCTTAGTATCAACCAACCACTCCAGTTGTGGTACTTTCCAGACGAAGTAGCTATGCCTTGAGACTGCAGCCTTCTTCACCTGCACATTTCTCCAGTCTTGCCCCTCCCAGGCGTCATTTTCAACTCGAACTAAAATTGGATTTAGTTCTGGAAGAGTCAGCAACATGGACAGAGTATACATGGTTTGAGATTCCTTATAGGTTTCTGTATTCTCTCCAGACTGCACTTTCTAGAGCAGTACGTGGTCCCATTTGAACAAACAATCCTATGAGAGCTACTAATTCAGATGAGCTGTCTGTAATGGCTAATTTGTATGAAATAATTTTTAGAATAAGTCATTAGTTATCATATTCAGAAGGCAAGCAAAACCGTCATGCAATTAGGATGAAGTCAATGTATCTATTGGGAATATACTTTATCTTTTGTTGTTATTCTATTTAAAAGTTGACATCTCCTCAAAAGCCACTTTATGGTGTTGCTTGTGAATAAAGATAGACTTTTCTAACTACATAGATTCTATCTGCAAAGAGGCAGAACTGAACAGAGGAAAATATGGCTCCAGTTGATACCTTGCTCTCTGAGCCAGTGTCATGCCAAGCTGAAGCAGGTGGAGGCAGATGTGCAGTATGCCTGCTGACGGCCTTATGCAGGGCATGGTGCCAGATGGCAATCCCTCCCTGCCCTCTCTGTCCCCACCGCCTTTCTCACAGTTTCACACCAAACCAGAGGGGTGAATTCCTGAGGAGTTTGGAGCCAGCCTAGTGGCTGAGATTTCTCAACTGCTGCTCGTTCCTGGGGCTGCCTGTAGTACATAACAAAGAGCCACCAGTGCACCATGAAAACTGCCCCAGGATGAGGTTTAGAAGGTGAGATCCATGATACAGAAATAATATACATGATTTACATAATGTTATCTAAATAATTCTGTTTGCAGCATTACTTCTAAGTAAACTGGCCCAGATTTCTGCTTATTAATGTTGGATCTATTCAATTCAACCCACGGCAGCAAAGGAAATACCATCCAATAATGATTTAATTGTCTAGAAGAGTGATTGCCTTGATTAGAGAGATTTCAGACACCTGTAATGAAAATTACATCTGTAAAAAAATTAAGTGCCTTCAAATTCTGTCTTCTGAAGGCTCTGCTGGAAAACAGCTCTCAAATACCATTGTGCCTTGAAAAGAGAAAAAGATGGTCAGAATGTGAGAAAAAAATGAGAGACGCAGACCTGTTGAGGTGCATCCAGTTGAGGGCCACAAAAATGATCCAGGGGATCGAACACCTCCCTTAGGAAGACAGGCTGGAAGAGCTGGGGAAGCTCTGGAGAAGGCTCCAGGAGACCTGATACCTTTCAGTATCTTAAGGGGGGCTATAAGAAAGAAGGGGACAGATTCTTTAGCAGGATCTGCTGTGATAGGACAAGTTTTTCAAACTAAAGAAGGAGTGGTTTAAACTGGACTTAAGAAAGAAATCTTTTACAATGCAGGTGGTGAGGCACTGGAACAGGTTTCCCAGAGAGGTGGTGGATACCCCATCCCTGGAGATACTAAGGCTCAGGCTGGTCAGGGCTCTAAGCAACCCGATCTAGCTGTAGGTGCTCCTGCACATTGCATCCATTTTGTCTTGAAGAGCACCCAAGTCAAGGGCATAAAATTGCCAGAACGCCTTCGGCTGTCTGTGGCCACAAGCAAGGTGACACCACCAGCATCTCTGCCCAAGCCACCTGCAGACGTTCACTGTAGGGCACTGTAAAGATTTTGGTACAAAAGTGCCGGGCAATGTTGGGGGATTGGACACTTCAGATGAAGACACAGCTATGCATGTGTATGTACACAGCAACACAGTGCCATCTTAAACTACTGGGTCCACTGGGAGAATTTAATAGTGCTGCAAAACTAAGAGAAGATGGAGACTCTGGTGGCCCTTTGCAGCCCAGCAGAATTGCACCCTAGATGACCATTGGTGGTGCGGCCAGGCGCGGTGCAGCCTTGTCACCTCAGAGATGCGCACAAAGCGCACAGCAGGAGAATTTTTCCTTATCTGCTCCGACAGATCCAGACCGGAGGGCGGCGCAACGCCCGGCCACCTCCGCATCCCCCGCGGGGCCGAAGAGGGGTCAGGGCCGGGCGGGTGGGCCCGGCCGGGGCGTGGGGATCAGGTGGCGGCGAGGCGGGGCGAGCGCGGCACCGCCTCTCCTCCCCATTGGCGCTGGCGGCGGGGGCCGCGCCGCACCGCCTTCCCCGGCCACAAAGCGTGGTGCCCGACGGCGGCGGGGCGGTGTTAGCGGGGTCATGCAGAGCTGCGGGC
>JACDJE010000359.1:328683-365144 GCA_016647715.1 Pavo muticus
TTTTTTTTTTTTTTTATCCATAGACACAAAGTATGTAAAAGTAAAGTAACCGTACCAAGGATATCAGCAATCTTAACATCATCTCTGTAACATAGTAGCCAGTAGCACTTAGCTCTCATGCATTGCATTGTAAAATTTACTGTATATGATACAAATTGTAAGCAGTTAGCTTCCACTTGCAGACTAGGTACAGAAAGCTGTGCAAGCAACTCACAGACCATGCCAAATTGGCAGTAAATTCAGTGTCTGTGCTTTGACTAGAAGCTGGCACGTCTCCATGCCTATCACAGGACCATCCTGCTTTCTGAAACCTACGAGTAAGATACTGCTTATGTAGGTTGGTTTGAAATTATGCTAGAGGTCTGTCTTTACTTTATGTTCCTGTTACTGTCAGATCTCAAAAAGAAAACTCTATGACTGGAAATACAAATAAATTCCAGCTCTGACGATACATGAGATTCATGTTGTGGATGTCTAAAACTACAAGAACGTATGTTATAACAAAATGGAAGTATGATGTTGTTTATGAGTACAATAACTTTCCAGAGATTTAATAAGACTATAGGAGAAATTACTGTAGGAGATACATGGTGAAATGTTTTGACCGTATGTTAAGAAATAATTTAGACATACTCTCACATCTTATTGACTGTGCACTTGCAAGTACTAATCAAGAACTGCTTCACTGAGTATTTTTTTATAATGGAGTCTATGCGCATTATGCCATTTCATTAGTATTTCCCAAAGGAGATGTTTTAAGGTGAAGTAAAAGCAAGAGCTAACTTTAGCATAAAGAAGATGTAATTGTTATTTTTTGCAGTTAATGTATCTGTTTTCCTGTTAAGCCTAAAACAACCCCAGCTCTTATGTACAAAAACTGCTCCTTTGTAAGGCAGGATTTTTGATCAGCAGCCTAGGACTTGGCTGAAAGCATGTTTCCTGGATACAGCTTGCTTTGATGCCAGTCTGAGATCCAGCCTTGCAGGGACACAGTACTTAAGTGTCTTTCTAAACCTTCCTCAGTGTCTTGAAGTTGATATTTATGTAGATGTTTCTGAGTGCAGGATGAGGCAAANGGTCAGCCTACAGCTGAGCAAATCAGCTGCACCCAGTCTGGTCCTTTGTACTGGGAAATGTAGCTGAGCTTACTCTGAAGTGTCACTGAAGTTGTTACTTAAGGCTAGAACTAGATATGTAGCCCAAGAAAACCATGCATATACCACAAGTAATATGCCTGGATGAGTGTCATATGTCTCTGTAATTGTTTTAATTTTCTTCAGATTTTATTGCTTTAGGCTTTGCAGGTGTGAGCATGAAGTAACATAGCTACGTTCCTAATGAACATTGCTATAGAATTGTGTGACCCAAGGTTTATATAGGAGAGCAATTTTTGTTGCCATACACCTCCATAGCTGATGTAGGTAAATTGGTGAGCTTCTCTTCAGCTAAGGTAAACTGCAGAACTGCCTCCTGCAGAGAGGAAGTCTGATGTATATGTGTCTTCCAACTTTGGTTAGGGGTGGCAATAGGAAAAATTGTTTTGCTTTACAGATCCTTCACTTGATAAAGTGACAAGTTTTCTAAAAGTCAGAACATCATTCTGCCCTCTGTATGCAGTAGCAGTAAAAATAATTCCTTCTGTAGCTGCAGATTCTATTAAAAAGCTGCTTTGAATGTTATAGCACATTCCATCATTCCCAAATAAAACATCACAGGAGAAGCTTTTTTTTCCCTCTTTTAAATGTGCTGTATTTCCTATGCGTCTTAGCACGATCCCATTCTTCAGTCAAGGAATTGGATTTCATTTCTTCCTTGACAGATACAATATATTAACAGGGAAGACAAATACCCAGTGTAGTCTAGAGGCTCAGGTTGCGTGTGAATGGAAAAGCTATACTGGTAAATGCTAAGCTGTGCTGACAGAAGTGCAGCTACGCTAGACACGGTCTTTCATTTTCTTTTGGTATTCTACTGGTAGATCTGTTCTAGTAGAGACATGGTCAGCAGTGAAGGACAGAAGGAAGAGCAGTGTATGTAAGACTAATCCTCGTTTAATCCCTGCATGCCTACTGTGTATGTCATTGGTAGTTATCCCTCCAGTGGTGCTGCTGTATGCTCATCTTTAGTTAACATCCAAGTTTAATTTATTATGCTGTGTATTTCTGTATTGTTTCAGGATTTCAATTAAAAGAATGTGACCACAAAACCTACTGTGATTTCTTCCAAAATATTCCTAGTTGTATTATAGAACTTTAGAATTTCTGAAGATTAACTTAAAAACGCCTGTGTAAGCGACCAGTTGAGTCTTCATTTGAAACATTTTTGGAAGGGATGTGGGTCAAAAGCAGTTAGATAAATCTCAGCATGTCTGTCCAGGCTGCCTCTGCTGCCCAAACAGACTGTGTAAGTGTGGGCAGCCCAAGCAACAGGAGGAGGAAGAGGGAGGGCAGCAGACCATGTTTGTGTGCTGCCCTTCCTTTGGATGGTAGGACTCAGCACCTGGAGCAGGCTCTTGTGCTGTCCTGCAGTGTTAGTGCATGTCTGACAGTGCTTTGGAACTCTTTCACTTCAATATATTGTGATTTTGTTAAGAAGATTGAATTAATTGCTAATGCAAGAGAAATTGTGCCCTTTTTTCTTGTAGCAACTGCTGTGAAGATCTTGCTTCCTTGATATCAGAAGGTTTAAAAAAAAATTTGAGGCCTGGCGTAGTGATAAAATTTATATGAAATAGTCTCCTCCCTTTTACATAGATTTTAAGTTGTGTATCTCAGTCTTCTCTTCTCTTGATTCCTCCCCCTCTCTCAACCTTGTTGGGTACCATATTTTTTTGCAGCTATCAAGTGAAAAGCAACGCTGCTACAATAACCACTGAAACATTAGCAGGAATAACAGTATTGTCATTTTATGACCAGATAACTCATTCCCACTTAATATTTTTGTGATACATTTTGCCTTTTCCATCTGTGGATGTCGCTGTAGCAGTCCTGAAGTATTCTCATTGAACTCCTAGTGGGAACTTCATTGAGTTTTCCCCTCAGTTATTTGATAAGAGTAGTGCAAGATCTGTGAACTTTCTTCTGTGTATTATCTCTGATCATGTTATCTGATGTAATGATGAGGGGAATAAAGATCAACTGCAGTGACTTACCTGGCAATTTTATTTTCTGCTGAATAAGGTTCCTAGAGGATTTGTAGACTATTGCCAATGAAGTGAATTCCGGATAAAGATGTTTCAATCGTGTTGTTTTAGAGAACTGGAAAATATCTGTGTGCAATGGCCAGTTTCTCACTGTTAGCGGTAGTCAATTCTTTATTGCATTTCATTTCCACGTTTTGGATATTTCTTTATCTCTCCAATTGCTGAGGAGAGCTTAAAGAAATTGGAAACCCAACACTGAGGTATCTTGGGTGGTGTTTTTAATTCGCATGTTTTGAATTTTTATGAATTACTATCTTGTTCAAATATGTTAGCTTTAAATAAACATTTACAAGATTACAGTGTTCTGCGCTGCATGCCCCAAAGTCTGTATATTATACAGCAGAAAGCATCTGTAATTCTCTGGATTTGGTCATGCTCTTGCCTACCAAACTGAGAACTCAGCCTTTTGGTTTTAAATATGAAAAAGGATGTTTAGGTATACATAGAACATCACTGTTCTTCTTTACTACTAGTGTTAGATATTTACAGTGCAGTGCAGTGCCAGACCCGTTTCACAGGTCGTGTTATGGGAACGTGCCATGAAAAGTTAGGCTGGGTGCAGTGGGGAATGCCATAGCTGCTGCTGATGGGAAAAAGGGCGTGGGGTCCTGCTGAATCTGGTGAGGCCTCATGGAGCTCTGCAGTCCCACCTTGCCCAGAGAAGGCCTCACTGGGCTCAGGCCGGCCTTCAGCCTGCCATAGTGCGAGGACCCTGATTAAAAGTAATAATTTGACTGTCTCCAGGGATATCTCATACAACTATATACCTAAAATCTGTATTGGAATTTACCTGTGCAGCTCTTCCAGGTGAATGCCGTTCTGCCTTTCGCTTGGAAGTTTAATTGCTGCTTGAGCTGCTTATGGCCTCGCTAAGGCTCTTTCCCTTGTTCCTTGGATCAGTATGGAAATGTTAGTGTTATTTCAGGGAGCAAAAGTTCAGTGTGTGCATGTGATAGTTGTTAGCTGTGTTTGCTGAGAAGTAACTCTTAGCTTTCTAGATAACATGTCCAGTGAGGCAAACAAAGGGAGTGCTATCAGCATATAGTACAGTATTTGTGGTATATGCTCACTATGGAATTCGTGCTCTTAATGCATTGTGTGTATGACATCAGGCTAGTGAGCAAGTTAAATGATAGCCAGCCTCTGCCTTCGACTCAATTTGGAGTCAAATAAGCAAAGACATCAGAATTTCCAAAAAATTGCTGAAGTTGGAATTTTGCAAGAATACAACACTCCCCTTCAAACCAAACACAAAACCGTCTTTCTTTTTGGCTTGCAAATGATAGAGGAAAGTATCTGTACTGCTAAAGCCTTCACTAAGAGGAAAAAAAAGAAAAGGTAGTAAAAGTAGTAAAAAAGTAAAAGTAGTAAAAAAAGTCTGGAATGAGCAGTGTAGGAGGAGTGTGGGGGAGTGGAACTGTCACTGCTTTTTAGAAACTTTGCTTTGGACGCTGCTGAGATCAAATAAACGCGTGACTCCCAAATCTCCAGGAATATTGTAACAGTTCACTAAAAACAAGAAATTAAACCTTATGCATTGAATGTAACAGTGAGTAAGAGGCAGAGAAAGAATGAACACTGTGATTGAAACTAAAGATCTGTAAAAAAAAACAAATGAAAAACATCTTTGTAGAAGTGTTATTGCCTTCTAGATGAGCGTGGAAGAAATTAATTGAAAAAAAATTAATTTTTTCATATTAAATGAAATGTCAGCTCTAGGAGTAAAAGAGGAAATACGAGTTTTGAAGTCAGAGCTGAAGTGATTGTATTTTTCTTATGTCTGCAGAAAATAGTAATTCACAAACTTGATGTTTTCTATGGAAAATAATTTGCCAGCAGATTCTAGAGTATCAAATGTTTGATATGATCTCTTCTGGTGGAGTAATCCACGGTGAGAAACAAGTTTTGAAATATCCAGGGCTCGAGTTTTTCTGCATTGGTGATTTATAGCCTTATATTCCAAAGTCTGACTTTCGGATTGCAGTGCAGAACAGACAGAATAACTTAGTGCAACTACTGTACTGCTGCTGCACAGCAGTTTCCAGGGTTAGAACTGGGAAAAGTTACAAAAAAAAATCTTTCCAAGCACCTCACCTAGGAGGCTTGGTGTCCAGTTTCAGCCAGGTTTGCTAGGTTGGGCGTGGTTATCCCTCCACATAATGTTACAAAGCTTACTGACCATTTTCTGCATCCTCAAGTGCTAAGGCAGTTGTTAATAAGGTGGTTAGTAAATCTTTCCTTTTGATTGATGTTGGTTGGAGTTATTTACTAGAGGGGTTGACAGGATATGGTTTTTGTAAGGGCATATGGTCAGTGAGAAGCATGTTGAAGCAAGAGCAAGAACTGGACTGTAGCTGGGAAAGGACGTACATACACCTTACATCTGGACACTTCAAAAGTGTTCTATTGTAATCACTAAGCTAGATTGGCAGACTGATTTCAAAGCTAATCTTAAATGGTATTTCTTAAGCTAGAAATGTCTTGTTCACACTTTTTTTTTTTAAATAAACCGATGAAGGAAAATTAATATTGAATGAACAAAACTTGTCCATTTTATCATCTGTTTAGGGAAAGTGTCTGAAGTCTGTGGAGGGGAAAAAAAAAAAAGTTCTCTGATGAAGGGTCCCTTCTGAGATGTACTGTAACGCATATGCAAAAAACCCAGGATGCACATTGCCTTAAAGCAAAAAGAGCTCCACTATATATTTGCCTACAGACGTTTCTCTCATTATCGTTTCCACAGTGGTAGAATTGCATTTTCTTGAGAGATTTCTGGTCTTTAGGTCACTCAGTATTTTAAAAATGAGTAACTCCTAAAATGGAATATTTATGACTGAGCTGTCAAATCTGATTAATGTGAAAGAAGAATGGAGGAAAAGTAATATAAGTATTTAAGTTCAGATGTATCCGTATCAGCTGTTTCTTGAAATTAATGGGGACAAATGCTCATATTTTGTAGAAT
Organism: Pavo muticus; assembly: GCA_016647715.1. NCBI lineage: Eukaryota > Metazoa > Chordata > Aves > Galliformes > Phasianidae > Pavo > Pavo muticus. The sequence continues at coordinate 334,848 of JACDJE010000359.1, forward strand.
TTTAACTTCCCCATAATGTTTTAACATTTTGGCCTTACTCTGTTATTGTTCCTGTGCCAGGAGGTTTCTATATGAGGGCATATTTTATAAAAGGCATTTCAGTTAGTATCTGTTAGTGTTATGTGTAAGTGAAGTTTTCTGACATAATTTTTTCTCAATTAGGTGAAAATGAAATCCTTGAAACCTTATACAACATAGCAAGCAAGAACAAGATATGGAGGTCCTATATAGGCATGGGTTATTACAACTGCTCAGTGCCACAGCCCATTGCACGGAACCTTTTGGAGAATGCAGGATGGTAATGTACAACATTTTCTTGCTAAATACATATTTGAACACGTTTGAAATTCACCTTATAACTACTGCAGATATGGCCCAAATCTATTTTTATGATTATGGCTGTTCTGTATTAGGTACTACTGTAGTGTGTAGGTGCAGGAACTGTGTTCTGTTATTGAAGTTAGAGAGAAGAAAGAAAATTCTTTGACTTTAGAAGATACTTTTTCTGTAAAATATTTCATAGAATTGTAGAATTTTGTTGACCTAGAAATCACAACTTCTATATACAGTTAACCAAACCAAGAATGTTTTAGTTTGCTTTAAGGAAGTATAAAAACCTAATTCTTGACCTTAATTAGTTCTTTCATTACTTCTGCTTAAAACTAGAGCAGCAGCTTCCTCCACCGTGTTTTTGGTGGATTGTAGTTAAATAACATGCATTAGTTTGATTATGGTTTTCTTATGAGGTAGAAGACAGCCTTGGAAATTTCAGAGGCTTTTCATCTTAAAATTCTTTCTATCCTTTTTTTTTGTTTTGTTTTTTTTCCTTTCTGAAACCAGAGAGTTTCAAGAAAGTGAATCTCTATCCACAAAGTATGTTCTTGTCTGAACAAATAATTGACTCCACTGGTGCCTGAATATAGGTAGACAGTGATAGTTGATAATTCGTTTTTAAAAGGACAGAATGCGTTTTGACCTCACCATTCAGTGGATGTTTCAGCTTTTTGAGACAAGCCTGACTTATGGACTTGAATTGGACTTGTTTGTTTTTGTCTTTTCTCAAATGTAAAGAAGAAATCTTTTAATGCATTAATTTGTATTTTATTAACAGCATTAATCTAAATGGTCTTTTCTTGACAAAAGCACTAAGGCTTGTTTATAAACATTCATTTACCGTTGACATTATTCTAAGGAACTGCAACTCAGATGCAATAGAGAAACTAAAATTGATGTGGAGTTTCACTTTGCATCACACAGAATGTCTTTGGTACATTTCACTGTCTCATTTGGTTTGGAAGCTCCCTTATCTGAAGTCAATGACAACTTTTTTTTTGTACTGTATTAAGACAGTAACTGTCATCTTACCTACCAAGTAAATTTGATTTTAATAGAAGGAGTTTTTAAAGGTTATTCATATTTAGAGGTTGTTAAAAAGGACTGCTTCTTAGATACTGTATCTTTTGAGTTTTGAATTTCCATAAATAGATCTCTGTATCTGCAGATTTCCAAGTCTTTTAAGTATTTGTTTTCAGTGCTTTATTTGTGTCTCAGACTTCTGAATCGATTACAGGGTTGCACTTTTTGGATCTAAGGAATCTATGCAGTGTATATAAACCAAGTTTCGGTCTTATCCCTGTCCTCTTTTTCAAAATAAGTAAACTGAGTATTTCAGTAGAGTGTAACAAATAACCAGTTGCTAAAGATGGTATTAAGTGGACCGAAAGAAACTGTATATTTTGAAATCCTAACAAATTACGTAGTAGTATTAAAATGACTGGTAGGTAGTATCCAGAAATCTGTTCTTGCAGTGTCCACTAAAATCCTACAGCTAAAATCCTAACAGCTAAACCTACAGAATAATAAAAATAATTATGTTTGCTGGGAGGACAGAAAGAGGGAACGTTTGAGGGAGCAACTGTTATAACCATACATACTTTATGGAAGGTGCTTAAGAAATCACAGTTCTCCTTACATCATCAGGGTGTTTAACTATCAGTGCTAACGCAGCGTGAATTGCAGAGCTGGGGAAATGCTGCAAGTGCAGGTTTATTGTTTCTGCTCAATTCTGGCTCTCTCACGTGACTGCTTGGCACCCATTAGAGCAAGGCTTACAAGATGAGTTTGAAAAAGAATGCTTGTAGAAGTCAGTGAGCCTCTGAAATGGAGGACTTTTCAGTTTTTTGAAGCAGTTGAACTTGCTAGAAGGAGGCAGGAAACACAAAAGTGGATTTTATGAGAAAATTGTTTAGAACGAAGTATTTTCAGCTGAAAATGAACCTACTGGCCCACAGTAGTGGATCTGCTTTCTTTGAATTTGCCAGAAATGTCTTCCCAAATCTCAGGTTCTGCTAAGAAAATAACGCTGCTGGAGTTTCAGAACTTCCTGAAGCATCAGGACAACAATGTATAGTATCTCTGTTTGCAATACAAGCCCAGTTTTAAACAAAACTGTCTGACAGTACCATACACTAATTAACTGCCTAGTAGCTTTAGAAAAAATTGAGCACCCTTTCCTTTTAAGCCTGAATCCCATTTGAAAAAAGATCCATATTCATGAAAGAAGCTACTTCAAAACCTTTTGGGTAGATACTCTTTATGCAGTTTTGTATCCAACAAACACTTTGATTCAAAGAAAATAAGCAGCAAACCTTCTGTAGTGGAACAGGGCTTTACTGGAATGCAGCATTAAAATTCCTGTCTTCTGGTGAGGCATTTGACTTAGTCATGGAATGTAGTATGTAGGTACCCCTTATTTTTGATACTTGGTTTGCTTTTGGTCTTGGTTACTAGCTGCTAACAATTCCTTGTTCCTGGCAGTCTGTAATTAGCAGTTCCATACTAACACTGGATGGATGTCTTAGATGTATTTTCCATACACTACTGAGCTGTTAAGAACATTAGCCTGCTTTTTTAAGAACAAGAAACAGGTCAGTATGTATACTTGCTTTATCTTTAGATAACACAGTGCTGACAGAAGGATTTGTTTGGGGTATACTACCCATTATGTGACATCCAGCATAGGCCCCTCAACTGCATAAATATGTCACCTGTCTACTGGCTTGAATGAATACTGTTTATTCTGATATGTCCCATTTCCATGTATGAGTTTTTTTACACCAAATGTGCTGAACTCTTGCCTTAGTAGCACTCAATTTTGTCACATAATGTGAACGTAAACGAAAGACTAAAGATATGAAGGACATCTGGCTTCAGAAATCAGCTTGTAGGCTGATTAGGCTTTTTTGTTAACGTATGAGCTTCTTATTAAGATATATATCAAAACAGCGTGGTATCTACATTAGTCACTCCAAAAGTAATGCCTCCTACTTTATTTCCATGGAAACTACAACAGATACAAAGAGCACAATAACACTATTCGATAGTATTTTGTGGCTGAGAATTTGCTTTATTTTTCAACATAGTCACCACCATTAGCTGTACATCTTCACCAGCAATTAACAAGAGTGTGCGTGCTGGACCTGTACCAGTGGAGGTGACCCACTGTCACCACAGCTGAAACACACCACTCACCACCTCACTGTGCTCACATTGACTGCTTGGTCTCTAGAAACATTAAGCAAACATCAGTGAATGTCAGTGGGTGCTGTTTTTTCTTTGTGGAGGAATTCAATTCTGTGCCTTTGCTTCTTATGCACTTGCATGTCAGACACCATTTTGTCATACTGTCCCTCTGCTGCCATCTGTTGCATGGCAACAAAAGAATAGAATCATAGAATGGCTTAGGTTGGCAGGGATCTTAAAGATCACTTGTCTGAATGACCTGCCGTGGGCAGGGCTGCCACCCACCAGCTCAGGCTGCCCCGGGGCCCTATCCAGTCTGGTTTTGAACACCTCCAAGGGTCGGACATCCACAGCTTCTGTGGGCAACTTGTTCCTGTACCTCACCACTCTCTGAGCAAAGAATTTCTTCCTCAGATCTAGCATATATTTCCCCTATTTTAGTTTGAAGCTGTTCTCCTTGTCCTGTCACTATCAGACTGTGTAAAATGCCAGTCCCCCTTCTGCTTATAAGCTCCCTGTAAGTACTGAAAGGCCATAATGAAGGCCTTTGCACCCTTCTCTTCTCCAAGCTAAACAAACCCAGCTCCCTCAGCTTTTCATTAGAGAGGTGCTCCAGCTCTCTGATCATCTTCATGGCCCTCTTCTGGACCCAATCCTGCAGCTGCACACCTTTCTTGTACTGGGAGCCCCAGGCCTGGACCTAGTACTTCAGATGGGGACAATCACCTCCTTGACCTGTTGGCCACCCCCTCTTTTGATGCAGCCCAGGGTAAAGTTGGCCTTCCAGACTGCAGACATACACTGCTGCGACGTATCCAGCTTTTTGTCCACCAGGACCCCCAGTGTAACTGAATGTTGGTGGAAAAATTCAGCATCTATTGTCCTGCCATGAACATACACCTCTGACATTGTGGACCGATGTAATAAAATAGAAGGCATTACTTTTAGAGCAACCCTAGTATTTTTGAGTATCTATGAGGCCTTGAAAATCTGTGAGACATTTCATAACATCTTGCAATGGAGCATGCTGCAGAGATCTCCAAAGTACTTCATTTTTTTTTTTTTTTTATCCATAGACACAAAGTATGTAAAAGTAAAGTAACCGTACCAAGGATATCAGCAATCTTAACATCATCTCTGTAACATAGTAGCCAGTAGCACTTAGCTCTCATGCATTGCATTGTAAAATTTACTGTATATGATACAAATTGTAAGCAGTTAGCTTCCACTTGCAGACTAGGTACAGAAAGCTGTGCAAGCAACTCACAGACCATGCCAAATTGGCAGTAAATTCAGTGTCTGTGCTTTGACTAGAAGCTGGCACGTCTCCATGCCTATCACAGGACCATCCTGCTTTCTGAAACCTACGAGTAAGATACTGCTTATGTAGGTTGGTTTGAAATTATGCTAGAGGTCTGTCTTTACTTTATGTTCCTGTTACTGTCAGATCTCAAAAAGAAAACTCTATGACTGGAAATACAAATAAATTCCAGCTCTGACGATACATGAGATTCATGTTGTGGATGTCTAAAACTACAAGAACGTATGTTATAACAAAATGGAAGTATGATGTTGTTTATGAGTACAATAACTTTCCAGAGATTTAATAAGACTATAGGAGAAATTACTGTAGGAGATACATGGTGAAATGTTTTGACCGTATGTTAAGAAATAATTTAGACATACTCTCACATCTTATTGACTGTGCACTTGCAAGTACTAATCAAGAACTGCTTCACTGAGTATTTTTTTATAATGGAGTCTATGCGCATTATGCCATTTCATTAGTATTTCCCAAAGGAGATGTTTTAAGGTGAAGTAAAAGCAAGAGCTAACTTTAGCATAAAGAAGATGTAATTGTTATTTTTTGCAGTTAATGTATCTGTTTTCCTGTTAAGCCTAAAACAACCCCAGCTCTTATGTACAAAAACTGCTCCTTTGTAAGGCAGGATTTTTGATCAGCAGCCTAGGACTTGGCTGAAAGCATGTTTCCTGGATACAGCTTGCTTTGATGCCAGTCTGAGATCCAGCCTTGCAGGGACACAGTACTTAAGTGTCTTTCTAAACCTTCCTCAGTGTCTTGAAGTTGATATTTATGTAGATGTTTCTGAGTGCAGGATGAGGCAAAGAGTGAAAAAAAAAAAAAAAGTTTGAAATAGCTACAAAAGCAACAGCCATTTAATATCAAACTCCTGACGGGTCTGACGCAGGTTCCAGAAAGACTTTGTTAGCCTCCCATGGAAAGTTTCCTGTGTCATGACCCATCTGCCACTGCGAACTTGTGAGCCCAGGTCTGCAGAAGCACTTTTGGTCCTAAACAATATCAACTGGAGATGGTATTTTCCTCCAATTTTGTTGGAAAAAAAGGCAGTTTGCAGTTTGTATTCCTCATCATTACAGTAATATAATTTGAATTTGAATGTTGATGCTACTGGACTTCTGCATGCAAAGTAGCCATTAACAAACCTAAGCAGAAGAGAAGTGCTGGTTGGTTTGGGGTTTTTTTTAATGTTGTTTTGAATGAGAGATAGTTTAGTGTACTTCTTAGATTTGATTTGTGCAAAGGTTTACTTCAAAAATGAGTTTTACTTTTAAGGATTTGACTTGTAAATGACTTCAGGAACGTCATTTAACATGATTGTCATAAATATTCAGGCAGGAGTTGCATTGCAGACTAAAACCAGCTATTTTATTTGAAGAAGTTGTGGAGAAGTATAGTTATTTTGTGAAAGTATTCAGATGCTTGGACAATGACAGTCAACCTTTAAAGAAAAGATCATGTGTTTAAATAAATGGTTCAGTGTTACTGAAGATTTCTTCACTAGTGCAACTGTTAAACATGATCCATGGTTATTTGCACTGGTACTGGAATTAAAGATTTCACAGTTGAACTTTTTGTGTCCTCACTGAAGTTGGTAATTTTTACTTCAGCCATTTTTAGCATTCAAAAACACAGCATTTATCTGATGTGTTATCCTTTCTCTACTGGGGAAGTAGGATTGAGAACTATCAAATTCACTGCTGCTTAGTTTAAGAATAGATTTTAAAAAATAAAACAACAAAGAATGGAGAAACTTCATTTAAAAACTATTTGATTATAACCTGTGAGTAGAAATCCTTTTAAAACAGTCTACTTGCAGTTCCCTTATGCTAATTGTCCATTCTTAAGAAGTGGTGTGTTGCTAAGCCTGAGCCTGAGAAGTGCCAAGTGCCTTTCCTCCCATGAGTGGAGAGTGCTTGGCAAGTGCAAGATTTCAGAAACAACATGTTGACATATAACAACAATACTTAGATATGCTTGAAATAAGCACGCTTGTTCAGACACAGTGACATGACTCAGTTGTCCTACACTCTGATCCTACTACACCTCTCTCTTCTCCAGGAAACAATCCTATAATAATTTTAGAAGTAATTTCTCTTTTCAAAATGGAGGAAGATAATTCATCTGTAAAAAGCCAAGTCAAAATGAAGTGAGAAGATACCCTCAGGTTTCCAGGAGAGTAATAAAGTACAACAACCTAGAATGAAATGTTTTCTAACAGATTTTCTAATTGGTGGATCATACTCAACAATATCATTTTTGGTTTTTGTTTTGTTTTGTTTTGTTTTTTGTTTCTTAATGGTATAAGCCTGTTAGGTATTCCGTGACTCAGACTCCGAATTCTTTCCTTACAGGGTTACCCAGTATACTCCTTACCAACCTGAGGTCTCCCAGGGCAGACTGGAGAGCCTGCTAAATTACCAGACTATGGTGTGTGATATCACAGGAATGGATGTGGCTAATGCGTCTTTGCTGGATGAGGGGACAGCTGCTGCAGAAGCTATGCAATTATGTCATAGGTACTATGTTTAATTTATGGTTAAAATACAGCAGGAAGGAATTTGGTGTTTGAAAGACATCTCACCTGTGTAGACATGAATAGGTTGAAGTTGAGCGTGGCCTTTTCACTGTGAGCAGATTGCTGAAGAGCTAAGGCTAATGCTAGTAAGCCTCACAAGCAGTTGCTAGTGTTTATATGAGTGCCTGAGAAGTTTCAAGCCTTTAGAAATGTAAGGACCCAGAAACTAGAGTGAAAGCCTGGAACAAGGAACACTTACCCTTCGTGGAAGAGGATCGAATCAGGGAGTATTTATGCAAACTGAGCATATGTGAGTCCTCATAGGCTTATAAAACCAGGTTTCCTCTCCAGAGGGGTCTGAAGTCAGCATGCTCCAGTCTTCGGTTGACTCACCAGGGACTCATGGACTCTCTGGCTATCCATGGTCTGACTCCTCATGCTGGTGTTCAGACTCCCATATGCACACATATGCATTGCAAATACAGAGTGCCTCACCTAAAGAAAAGAATTAAACCAGAGTGAAGGAAGACTACACCATTCAGAGATGTGACTTAGCCAACTAAGTGCATCAGCCAGCAGATGGCCCCTTTTATCCTCTTATCCCTCAATTTTTTCATACTTGTTCCTCCCAAAATCACTTAGATCTATGTTTTCCTTCAGTTTCTCCCCCTAATATCCCATAATAAGCCCTGAAATGCCTTTCTGATGCATCCCATAATGTATTCCACGCTTCTGGGATAGCCCTGAGGTTGCCAGGCAAGGTATCCCTTCCTCTGAGTCTTTATCATGGGTTCCCACCTTCCTCTGTGCTTGCAGAGGTGGCTTCTGGTGGGCTGGTGTCTGCTGAGATGGATCTGGGAGTAGTAAGGACAGGGTGTGACTTGGGGTCCTCATCTGCCCTTGCCTTGCAGTGCTCCCTTATGGGGCTGCAGAGGAGCTCTCATCCCATAACCTAACAGTCTGTGGCATCAGTCTCTTGTGTCCGTACCCAAACATACTTTTAGGGAACTGTGCTGAAAGGGTATTTGAAAGGAATCTGTAAATCAAATGAAGTCTGAAGGGGATTACTGAAGGTCACTAGAGGTCTCTATTATCAAGAAGGAGACTATACTATTGTTCAAAATGTCAGCCTGACATAAAGTCATGCCATTTTACTGGAGAAAACCAGGCAAATATGCAAGGTTCTGTTTTACTATTTCAGTAGCATCTGTTTGGTGCCCCAGGGAAACGCAGGGAGTATGTATTGGAGAATGCAATTGTATTCCTTTGTAAGAGTATTTGTGAGTGAAGGCATTCTTGCCGCTTTGTCAGTTGGCTCCTGGTCCTGTTTTAATTTTTGTTAGGTTTGAATCTCACTGGAGTGTCTGCAATGAACTTTGTTATTCTAAATTGACTAGAACTTCTGTCATATACTTGACCTAGTTATGAACATCAGAATTTGCAACTTCCTTTTTACTTTAAGAAAACTAACATTTAGAAAACAAGTTAATTTCAATGCCATAGAAAATAATATATTCTTAATATGTCTCCTCTTTTTTCCTTTTTTTTAACAGGCACAACAAAAGAAGAAAGTTCTATATAGATGCCCGGTGCCACCCACAGACCATAGCAGTGGTCCAGACTAGAGCAAAGTAATGTTCTTCTCCATCTTCCAGTGTATATTTTAACTTAAATTGAATCATTTTGCATCTACACCTCTTTACAATATGCATAACGTGCTTGAACTATAGGACTATGCTTTCTCAGCAAAATAGAAGCAGAAATCTGTTAACATTTGGCATTGCTTCTAATTTTTTATTCAAGTCTAACTGTGAAGTAATTCAAGATATTTAAAAAGAGACTAAACATATGATAACAAGAAAATATTTGTTTTTTTCCTTTAATTCATTTGTGCAGATACATGTATTTGCTTTTTGAATTCAGTTTGTTCAGCTCTGTTTAGCTGGGAAATAATTAAGCTGAGATAGTAAAACTCTTTTAGTGAAAACTAAATCCATTCTGAGTTTGATGTTTGAAGTAGCTGTCTTAGAAAAATATTACTTGTTTCTGGAATTTAAACTTGCTAAAGCAGCAAAACATTGGTATCAAGTAGGTTGTGAATCGTCTGCTCTTCTCTGCGTATTTCTGATGATGATATCATCAGATGCATTTATTCTTTCAGAACTTTCTGAATGTTTGTTGGTGCTGAGCAGCATCAGTTGTACGTATGTTAAAGAAAAAATTCCTTAGTCCACAGAAGTATCGTGTGAAGTATCACTTCAAGGCAGGAAATGATTTGAATGTATTGGATTGTACATGCTTTTGTTTTCCAGTTATACAGGTGTTATTACTGAGCTCAAATTACCCCATGAGATGGATTTCAGTGGAAAGGATGTCAGTGGAGTATTATTTCAGTATCCAGACACCGAGGGGAAGGTGGAAGACTTTTCTGAACTCATTGAAAGAGCGCATCAGAATGGGGTAAATTAAATGTTACTTGTCTCATCAGATTTCACTCTGATGCATAAAGCAGCCATAGTGTCTGTGCAAAGTGTTACATGGGATACTGTGTAAAGGTTACCATTTGCACTTTAGCGCTGCGCAAGTGAAAAGAAACTGTTTTAAGGTGTTGGAACCTAGCTCCCATGCAATAGCATTCCTTCAGAAGAGAGGCTGACTGCTTTGTGCACTTCCCTCCTCAGACTCTTGCCTGCTGCGCTACTGATCTTCTGGCTCTCTGTATTCTGAAGCCTCCTGGGGAGTTTGGAGTAGATGTTGTCTTGGGCAGCTCCCAGAGATTTGGCGTGCCACTCTGCTATGGGGGACCCCATGCAGCATTCTTTGCTGTCAAGGAAAACCTAGTGAGAATGATGCCAGGCAGGATGGTGGGCGTTACAAGGTAAAGGCTCCCCTCACCTTTCATACCTTCAGGGAAAACTCAAATGAAACGTCTTGTGACCATCTTGCCCAGACTTTACAAATAACATCTGACCTTATCATTGTACCAAACATATTTATTTCTTGAAAACCAAGGGACTGAAGATTAGCTTCAGTTTTTAGGAAGTGAACTTAAAGCATTGCATGGAATGATGTCGTGCCATGCCCTGGCTATAGTGCTTGCTGCCATGTGGGATGAAGAAATTACCTACATGGCAGAGATGATTAATTATGATGGTGTGAGGCTTTGCAAGCTGATTTATTCTGCCTGTTTGTACTGTAATACCTCTTTCTCTTACACTAAGTCATCAAAAACTTAATTGGGAAGAAGTAGAAAATACAGTGATTTGAGGGACGTAGTCTGGCCATTCAAAACCCTACATATGTACATATATACATATGTCCCTGTGCATTGCAGGGGAGTTGGACTGGATGACCTTAAAGGTGCCTTCCAACTCTAAAGATTCTATAATTCCACATATATAGATTTCTATATATATGTAGAGTTCATTCTTTTTGAAGCAGTTGTGAAAGTATTTGTAAAAGGATGCAGGACTGGCTCTTAGTTCTCCAGTCTCAACATGCTGGGAAAGGACCTTTTACAGGATGGACTGACCATAGTCCTTTCAGTTACTCCGTACAGCTTTGTTGTACAGGTTATTTTTATGTACAAACTCTGCATGCTATTGCTGGACATAAGAAAAGATGCTTTATTATCAGTGTTCAAAACAAGTACTGGGCTACGTTCAGATAAAACAGTTGAAGCAGGGACACTTTGTGGTACCTTAAGAAGGGTACCAGGTTTTGGTAGAATGCTTTCTATGCACTGTTCTGGCTGGGCAGACTTGCCAGACATAACATAAGTACAAGAGAGCTTAGTCCCTGTCTGATGTCCCCTCTGTGCTTAAGAGGACAGTCTAAGCAGGTTAGCATGTGTAGAGCCGATCTCTTAACTTGCTGTCATTTTGAAGTAACAGAAACAGTATTTTCCTGTGTGTCTCAGGGATGCAAGTGGAAAGGAAGTTTACCGACTGGCTTTACAAACCCGAGAGCAGCACATCAGGAGGGATAAAGCTACCAGCAACATCTGCACAGCACAGGTGACCCGTCTACTCTGCTTCTATAACATAACTGTAATGTTGAAGTCCTAGCACCATAGTATTGTTATTTAGCTTTCCTACTGAGACTTTTTACTTGAAAAAGGAAGAACACTGAAATGTGCTCCCTAGCGTATGTGTTTCAAATCCTTTGGAAAAATGGGACCGTGCTTGAAGAGAGTGTAATGGTACCTATTTCTTTTTAAAACGATGAGCTCTGAATGAACCCATGTGTCCCTCTGCTTTGCTGAGTAGTGCTGTGTTTATTGCAAATGAGACAGATTTTCTTAATAAATTCTGATCATCTGAAACTTGCAAAATTCAAAGCAAAAATTCTGTTCTGAAATTCAAAGACTGCTTAGACATAAATGCAGACTGACAATCTGAACATGGGATTTGATGCAAAAATACTACGCTGCCCAGAAACTCTCTTTTAAGATTTAAGAACCCGCAGTGATGGGTACGCTAGATGTTAAAGAGCTCTGCTGAGACACTTGAGCGAATAGACTGTCAACACTTGGCAAATACTGTTTTACTTTACGGTAAAATATTGTGATTAAATTTGTAATTACTTTAAGTAGTTATCTTTAGCCTTTGCAGACTTTGCTCTAGACAAGTTTATGAACTTTTCTGTTCCTACTGATACATTGTTCACACTCCTAATGTTGTGCTTTATCTTATAGAAGAATTGTTATTGTTAAAAGAGCTGATTACTTAGCATTCATGGGATATTCCATAAAAAGTTTATAGCAATACTATACATCAGGTTTCTTACAAGTCTAGTTTTACTTACGATTCTTCAGCCTTCTTTGTTGCAGTAATTGAATTTTGATTCCTGTTAACTGACAGTTAAATTTCAAAGGGCACTGAGTTCATAGTCAGTACCTACAGTTTCATAAATAGACTTTGTGTCTCTCACCTTTTATTTTATGGGCAATTACAATAAAAGTATAACATCAGCTGGGAACATGTGGCTCTTCTGGGTACTAAAGAAACTTCCTGCTAAAATAATGTGAAGTAATATTTGCAAATAATAACATGCTAAACTGTATTTGGATCTTAGGCTCTCCTGGCTAATATGGCAGCCATGTATGGTGTCTACCATGGGTCTGATGGATTAAAGGACATTGCAAGACGGGTTCACAATGCTACTTTAATCCTGGCGGAAGGTGAATATTTAATGATTGCAGAAGCCGTTCTTAAGTCCTTACACCTCCTTAAATAAGAAACTCCTGTGGTTTGCTTGTTTGTTTTGCCAGCTGATGTCTTCGCTCTCTCAGATAAAGGAGTATGCTTTTAGAAAATTCATGGCTAAGGTTTTGTTTTCTTCTGTTAATGAAATCCAAGAATTAGTTACGTATGCAAAGTGAGCTTGCAGGTGTTCTATTTCCTTGGGAAACTAACAGAAATCCTCATAGGAAGTCTCTAGCTGATAAGATGTTTTCCATCTGCAAGCCCTGTGCTTTGCTTTTTGGACCATTCTGGTTTACACCTAGAAATATGTTAATAACGTAGCAAAAATAGATAATAAATGGGATTAAAGAAATGGGAACATTTCAGTTCAGTTACATGGAGTGTCATATCCAATACAAACAGTGAAGTCCCAAAGCTTAATAGCTGTCTGAAAGCACAGCATTTGCAGTAGTAAATAATGACAGCAGCTGGACTGTGCAGTGAGGAATTTCTTTTAACTGATGTGACTGTCACATCTGTCAGGAGGAGCTGTGCAAAGCTGGAATGCTGTGACCTGGGGAGGGACTGGTGCAATTATCCATGCTTTGTTTGCCAGCTCAGCTGGAAGACCGCTTGCTGCTTTTGAAAAGCGCTAAGCCTTTAAAATTTGTGATAGCAAACTCTGTGACAGCTAACACCCATTTATGTAGGAAAATTTTGCTTTCCAGTCTTGCAATTTTGTCCTTATTTAATTTGAATACCTATTCTTCTGCAGTATGTATTTACACATCTGTCCGATTTGTCAGAAAGATTTTCCATAAGATCAGTCTGCATTACTAACTAGATCTGAATCTGATACAGATGCATTTCATGCACAGTTATGTTTCCCTATTAAGGCTGATGATTTCACTGCTCTGTATGCAAGGGAATGTCTCTCTTTATTGTATAGCAGCATTTACTTGCAAGTCTGATGTAGTGTTGCTGTGTAAGCAAGCAGTAGAGCAGATAATAGCATTAAGTTACCATGTTTTTCAGGTCTCAGGCGAGCTGGTCATAAACTGCATCATGATCTGTTCTTCGATACCTTGACGGTCACATGTGGATGCTCGGTCAAAGAAGTTTTGGACAGGGCAGCTCTTAGGAAGATAAATGTTCGGATTTACAGTGATGGCAGAGTAAGCAACTCTAAACCTTCCAGAAATTTTATAGCATGACTTTTTTTGCATTGTTTCTGCTCATAATGTGTTAAAAAGAAGAAAAATATTAAATGTTTCTTGTAATTTGGCCTGATATATCAGTCAATTATAACGATAATACAAAGAATGTGCCGAACTTCCAGAAATATGTACTCCGTTTTCATTTTATGCTTATTTTAATAGGTTTTCTAATTATTTCATTTTAAATATCCCACTAAGGGCTATATAGAGAGACTCTAAACCATGACATTCACAATGACCTGCAAATTTCAGGTCCTTTGGCACTATTTAAAGACAGATAAAAATATAGCGTGCATTTTGGAAGGCACTTAGGACTTTGAAAAATCTTGTTCTTTAAAATGAGATTGGAGAGGCAGCGGTCTAACAAAATGGGAGATTTTCCAGTTCACTTAGGAATGTTAGAATTAAAGTCACAAATTTTGCAGCTTGTGATCTATACAGTGTGGATGGCTTAGAAAGGGAAAGGTGGGAATCAGAAAATTATAGATTAATAAAAGTTGTGTATCTGTTACATAAAACAATGTGACATTTGCATATTGTTGAGTGTAGAAATTTTTGTTTGTTTGTTTTGCCATGTGTGTCTGGAATATCTTTTTCTTGGCCAGAACAAATACAGTATGCCCTCGGAAATGACAACTTTGAGTAATGAGTGTTACTTTTGTCCATAGCTTGGAGTATCACTTGATGAAACTGTAAATGAGAAAGACCTTGATGACATATTATGGATTTTTGGTTGCGAGTCTTCAGCTGTAAGTGAACAACAGATCATGCATTAAATTAATCTGGAGGTTTCAGAAATGCAGCAAAAAACAAAACTGTGTTTTCACATGGTGGTTATCTTTATGGTGTCTGTTAAATACTGACAATTTCAGATCCTGTCAAACAGGATCTTTGTTGTACATTGTAAAACAACAATGCTGTATTCAACTGGTTACCGTTCTTAGTTTTTTTGGTCAGTCTAGACACCCTGTGATAACCCGTTACTTGCTTTGTGGAGGCAAGGGCATGGAGGTCAGTTATATCTGTTCCACAGGAATTTTTTTGCTTATCATTGGTAACTGGCAGCAATACTTCCAGACTGAGAGGACTACTGAGGCTTCTGTGCCAGTTTTACTATAATACTGTTGGTAACTAGATAAAATAGGTACATATGCTAATAAAGTGTTTTTACCTGGAGAACTGACTAAAGCTTGTGGTATGCTGCTGATGCAAGCTAATTCTTATAGACAGTTACAATGAAAAGAGAAATGTATTTGAAAGTCTTTGACTTGGTGTTTCTTTGTGTCAAAGGAACTAGTTGCTGAGGGAATGGGTGAGGAAACCAAGGGGATCCTTAGCACCCCATTTAAGAGAACTTCCAAATTCTTGACACATCAGGTTTTTAACAGGTTTGTGAAATTGCTGTAAATCTGAATTTTTAAATAGAAACTGATAGTATTGTCTTTCAAAAGTTGTACTGGGACGTCCATTGAGGATAGTTTTGCGTCTGTAGTCACAGTCACTTGTTACTCTGAAATAATCTATTTAGTAGCATTTTTAGACAACTTTTAAATTTTAATTGATCAAAGCAGTACACAGGTAGAATGTATGTTTCCATTAGTCTGCTACATTGTACAAGCTATTATTTAAGACCTAATATTGACAGACTTTCTTGAACTCTTACAGTCAACATTTGGTGATAGCATTTCTCAGCTACCGATAACAGCTGCTTTTCATCCACATTATTCCTACTGTCAACCTAGGATGCATAAATTACACCTAGGAAGCATAAATCAATGATTTGAAATAAGTATCTAGTAAAAACTAAAAATTAAAGGGGTGGGCTGCTCTTACACCTGCATAGTCTTACTTTTTTTATTAATTTTATTAATTTTATTAATTTTGAAAAATAATTATTATTATTTCTAAGTGGTGTTTCCTTTGTTGGGGTACAGATCAGCCTGGTGGTAGAGCTTGTCTTTCTTGCCTTAACACCATGTTTTGTGTTCTCCAGCTATCACTCTGAGACAAATATCGTGAGGTACATGAAGAGGTTGGAAAACAAAGATATTTCTCTCGTTCACAGCATGATTCCTTTGGTGGGTATTCGCCAACAAGAGAAAAAAAAAGTTTCATACGTACGTAGATCATTCTGAAAGTAATGCCTCCTATTTATTTCCATGGAAATTACAACAAATACAAAGAGCACACTCTATTTGGTAGAGTAAATTTGCAGTTATGAAATACTAGTTTTCCATGTAGACACCACCATTAGCTATTCACTGATGCCAGTGATGAGCAAGAGCCTGCATGCTGTGCTTGTAAAAGTCTGCATCAGTGAAAGTGACACACTGTTGCTGTTGCCACTGCTGAAACGGGCCACCTGCCACCTCACATCCACTGTTGGTCTCCAGAAGTGTTCAGCAAGCGGCAATGAATGTCAGTGGTTGTAATCTTTCTAGCTGAGGAAGTCAGTGACGCATCTTCACTTCGTCTGCACTTCTATGTCAGATACCATTCTGTCAGAGCGCCCCTCTGCTGCCATCTGTTGTCATACAGCAACAGCATGTAACAGGATGTTGGTGGGAAGGTTCAACCTTGACTGCCATACCACCATCTGCCTTTGACATGAGCCAACATAATAAATAGGAAGCATTACTTTCAGAGCAGCTCTCTTAATATATGCTGACAAATGGTTTTCTATTTTTAGGGGTCCTGTACAATGAAGCTCAATAGTTCAGCTGAACTTGCGGTAAGTTGCAATAATAGTGTCTTATCTGCAACCCACATTATGTGGCCAGTGTCAATGTAGACACATTAGAAGTACAGAGTGGCATTGGTCTAGATCTCCATATGAGGGGGGAAGTTTCAGAATAAGCTAATGGGATCGACTCTGTCTTTTACTATGAAAAAAAGCTTCAAGAAGTTCAGAAGGAGTGCAGCAAAAGCAGGAAAGTCGCTTTGAAGGCTTCATTTGGGAAAAAAATATATATGTATATATATGTATATATATACATGTATGTATATGTGTGTATATATATATATATATATGGAATTAGGTGTTACATTTGTGTTCCCTCACGTGGTTTTGCTGTACTTAACCTCTAGCTGATTCACAAATCTTACAGTAAAACCCAATTCTTGCCTTTTGACAATTTGCTGCTCTTTAGGGGAACACTCCTTGTCCTCAGGTGAGGAGGTGGAGTCTCCGTCTGTCTTCATTTCTTTACAGTTGCTATCAGCTTACCCAGCATTGGGTACTGAATGCTCTTGATTTTTTGCTCTCCCTCCTTGTTGCTACTTGCTTGCTAGGTTTCCTTTGTCCCCTTCCTCTCAGTCATTTCTGTACCTTGTTCCTTCTTTTTTTTTTTTTGTCTTTTATATTAAAATGGAAATCAACAAAAGTTTATGGAGCAGATTGTTAGGCACTGTTCCTTGAGTCCTCTCTTTTCACCCTGTGATCTCACAGCTGCACGTAAGCGCAAGTAACAAAAAGGAGAAACTGAGGGTTTTAAACATCTTCTGAATGTTAAAAAATGTTTTTGAGAATCATCCTTCACAGAGGTTGGGAATTTACGTTGACACGGAAGAAATATTTGGTCTTTATTTGAGCAAGGGCAGCTTATCTCCTTTAGAGAATTTAACAACAAAACGGAGTTGTCTTCAGAGTTTTTTGTTACAGCACTTGAGGATTTTGTTTGTTTGTATGTTTAAGCCGATTTCATGGAAAGAATTCGCCAACATCCACCCTTTTGTGCCCTTGGATCAAGCTCAGGGGTATCAGCAGCTTTTCAAGGATTTAGAGAAGGACCTGTGTGAGATTACTGGCTATGACAAAATCTCCTTCCAACCAAACAGGTAGGAATTTTTTTTCTAAACATTTGCTCCTTCACATGGACTCCAGAAACTTACTTGTGAGGAAAATGTGCAAGACAAAACTGGCAGGAAGTTTCTGTAGAGTGGTAGTCCATTCTGGTTCATGTTCTTCCTTAACAGCCTTTGTGTTCCTCTTGCAGTGGAGCCCAAGGAGAGTATGCAGGTTTGGCTGCAATCAAAGCTTATTTAAATGCAAAAGGAGAACGTCATAGAAGTGTAAGTGTCAACTCTTGTCTGGGGAGGAACTGGGGGTGGGAAGTGGAGACAGGAAAGTTGGTTTGGAAGTTAGGGCTCGCCCAAGACAGGAGAAACTAGGTTCTATGTCCTTGTCTGTGACAAGCCTTTTGTTATTCACTGCTTTCCTCAGAGATCATGTGTACTGTATTAAAAGTATTACTTCACTGTATAAGCAGTGTGAGTGAGGAAAAGTTTTATCAGATGGTCTGGATCTGTATTGAGTCTGTCTGGGATGGGGTTAGCTTTGTTCACAGCAGGCTGTATGGTGCTGTGCTCTGCATATGTAGCTGGTAAAGCAGTGATGGTAACACCAGTGTTTTGTCTACTGCATGCAGAGTGTCAAGGCTCCTCTTTCCCACTCTGCCCTGCACCCCTTCCTCAAGTGAGTAGGCTGGGTGAGCAAGAAGCTGGGAGATGACACAGCCAGAACAGCTGACTGAGCTAACCATAGAGGTATTCCATGCCATGTGATGTCATACTCAGCAATCAAAGCTCAGGGAAAGAAGGATGAAAGGGGCAAGTTCGTGGTTATGGAATTTGTTTTCCCAAACAACCGTTAAACATGCTGAGGCCCTGCTTTCCAGGAGGTGGCTAAACATGTGCCTGCTGATGGGAAGTAGTGAAGGAATTCCACTTCTTGGTTTGGCTGTGCACACAGCTTTTGTTTTCCCTATTTAAATTATCATTATCTCAGTCCATGAATCTTCTCACCTTACCTCTATTTTCTCCTTGTCCCACGGGAGAGGGGAGTGAGTGAGCAGCTGTGTGGGTGTTTGACTGTTGGCCAGGCCAACCCACCACTGTCCTTTTTGGTGTCCAACGTGGAGCTAAGGTAATTACAGTTTTGATCTGAGCATGCCAATCTGTTTATTGGAAGGCTCCCTATGCTGGCCACAGAGCTTGTTGCTTTATTGTGTATCCGAGCTCAGGGCTTTCTAATGGCTGCTTTCAGACCTTGCAGTTTGCTATGCTGCTTATCACTTTATTTTGCTGTGACCGGGAACATTCTGATGAAAGCAACGGCCATGTGTCTGGGCTGACATATGTCCCTGGAATGATGGTGTTCCTGTTCTGTGTGAGCTACCTTGTGGAGACGAGGATTACACCTTTCTTTTCTCCTCAGCTGTTGATCTGTCCAGCTTTCTTGCATGAGCTCTTGAGTTTTTTGTATGTCCTTACATCAGATGTTTGATTTTATTATTTAACATCATTGACTTGTTACTGTGTGTGTGGAACCTGTTTTGGTGCTGGTGTAAGAGTGAAGAACTTGTTGTTGAGGTGACAGAGAAATGTGCTCCAAGAAGGTTGAACCCTGGGTGTCAGGGGAGGGAGGATTTGGGCTTGTGCCTGGTGCTGCTGGCACCTCTAATAACTTGGTATTGTATGCCTGAATGGGCTTGTGGTCCCAGCTCCTAGCAGCTCATACTGTTTTGTGCCTATCCAGCCTTCATGTATCCTGTCAGAGCAACAGGGTAGGCAGGCCACAGGGTCTGACAGCACCACATTTGAGACAAGGATCCATTAACAGGAATTACCTGTATCTGGGCTCATCCAGTTCATGACTATTTTTAAACTGCTTCAAATAAATTTCTATGAAATATGTGAAGATAGCCTTTCTTCTCAAGCTCCACAGGGTTGTGGATGAGTAATGGAAAACAGTTTTCAATTTTAATCTTCAGTTGGTAATGCTAGAGTCAGAAGTCTTAATTTTTATTCTCTTCAGTACTATCTACCTGAAACTTTGATCTCTAGGACTTCTCAGCTATACCACTGCAGCCTGATAAAAGAGAGTTCTTGTAAACCTGAATGGTAATACAGCTGTTGTTAACCCCATAAACAAACCAGTTCTTGCTAGACACCACGTTTAATAGATTTTTTAATTCTAACTCTATTTTAAAGAGAAAATACCTAGAGATTAACTGCACAGGTACTGCTCTTGTCTACAGCATTCATTCAACCTTCCTTTGTGGCGATGCTTTTGTTTGACTATGCTATTTTGGAATCACCTTTTTGGTCATTAAATGACATAAGTACTTGTAACTAACTGATGGCTCTGTTTTCTCTATTTCACTTTGGAAGGCTACTCTGTATGCAATGCAAAGAAAGCCTTATGTAGGCATTTGAAATTTAAAGCAGTCGTGAAAAGGGGAAGATTGTATGGCAGGGCTTGTTGCTGGTAGGCAGCCTGATCTCTGTTCTAGACGCGTAAAAAGGCAACAGAAGGTCTGAAGTGCTTAAGGTTAAAGTCACTGCTATGAGACATCACTACTACTACAGTGTTTAATACATGACACTATAGGATCACTACTTTCTATGAATTAGTGTCTGTCCTTGTAAATATCAAGTTCAGATCTGTTTCATTTCACACCCATTTCTTTCCATATATCGTCGATATAGAAAGTAGAGGTGTTCTCACTAGCTTCTTCTGCAAAACGTACATAGTGTGTGCTAAGAGATTAGCTGGGTTTTTTGTTTGTTTGTTTTCTATTGTTTTGCTTTCTTATTTGTTTGTTTTGTTATTTACAAAAGTGAACTGAAGCAGCTGATCAAGCTTATTGCTTCATCCTCATTTGAATCTGGTGCCCTCTTCTGGAAAAAAGATCAACAACCTTACATTCAATTACAGCTCACAACATCTGTTTGCTTTGTAGTCTCATCAATAACTTCTGAATCCAGCAGCTGCAGATACAACCCAGCAGGACTGGGTTGCAATCTAAACTCACTTAACATTGCCATTTAAAATTACCATGGATGTGTCACCAGTGGAGCCAGGATCTTTATTTCTTTCAGCACAGCTGCACAGTGAAACACTGTTATTTCAGTGCAAAAAGAGCGAATATCCATCTGCTGAGACTGAGCGCTTAGTAGCTTGAAATAGCTTTCGAAGTAATCAGCATTTGTCTTAGCATCTCCGTGGAGCATGAGGTAGAGGTCACAGTGCAGTTCTTCATAAAATCATTCAAACAAACAAAAAACCCAGCCAACAGCCTTGCTGTTAGTTACTTAATACAGCTAATTTTGAGTAACTTAATGAACTTTGTTAAATTAATCCTCTCAAGAGAATCGTAATAGACAAATATTTTAATATAGCCACTTAATAGAAGCAAAGAGCTTCTTAAAAAGCAGGTGTATTTATTGATTTTAGAATGGATGGAGTTCCTGATAAGTCCCAGAACTCTGTTTTCCTAATTGTCACTGATAAGAGCCAATATTTAGATAAGTAAAAGCCCTTGCTTTTATCTCTCTCTCTCTTTTTTTTTTTAACTGAACTGTATAGAGGCTGTAAGTAACTGGCTGAAACTTGTTAGCTATAATCAAAAAATGGCAATAAAATAGAGAAGGAAATGCTTAAGTCAGTTGGGATTTAGTGGAAGGTTGGAATTAGGTAGTTTTTCCTGTCAAGTCTCTATACTCAGCACCAGACTGAAAAAACAACAACAAAATAAATGTCTCTGAAATAATGTTCTGGAAACACAGTCCTAAATATGTTTTATAGAGCAAGGGAAACTTTGTTTTCCTCGTGGGTATTTTGATGTGTCTGCCTGGTTTCTCCAAAGAAAACTAAGTTGCAACCTTTGATGCAAGTAGCAGTTTGCTGGCAAACATTTCCTTTGTCTATCTTTTAAAAACTGTGATAATGAGTTGGTGCTGAGTATGAACCATAGTACTTAAAGACTTGTATAACTGTCTGTACTGTAGACCCTGCTTCTTTTTCCTTCCAAGGTTTGCCTTATTCCTAAATCTGCTCATGGTACAAATCCAGCAAGTGCACAAATGGCAGGAATGAAGATTCAGCCAATTGAAGTGGATAAAAATGGGAGCATTGATATCTCCCATTTAAAAGCAATGGTGAGTATTTAATCAGCTTTAATGTTCAAGGCAGGAACACTCCTTCTCCTCAACAGGTAATAGTTTTGGCAGCTGAATCAGATATTTGTTTGAGAGAAAGTAGGGCAGAAAATAGTGAATACGTACTTGAAAAGAATAAGTATTTCTTTCATTTTTTCTCATTCAGATACAAGCCACATGACTTGTGTGATTTCCTTTAATTTGACGATCTTTTGTGCAGGAGTGGCTGAGTGAGTCTTTCCACACAGTGGGCTCTTTTACAGCAAAACTTTTCCATCTGCGTTTAGTATTTGAAATGAAAGGAGCATGTTTGTGAGGCTGAGACATTTCAGACTGCACTGCACCCTTCACTTGGTTAAATTCAAGAGCACCTCTGCTGGAGAGGGTGTTGCTAGGCAACTTTTTTCACTTTTTTTGAGTAGATTTGCTGCAGGTGAATCCTGGGAATCCAAGGGACTAGCAGGACACATTTCTAAAAATACGTATTTGAGCAGCTTTTTATGATAGTAATAGATCTATGCTGCTGAAAGCAAGGGTGTAACCTGTGGATGACGTTACCTTGAAGAGTAAGTGTTTCACCTGGTTTGTTTAAAGGTCTCAGAAGTGTCTGCTTTTTGTCTTCTCATACCACACTTCTGCAATTTAAAATTCTGACCTATCAAGAAAACACTCTTTTTGCATAGGTTTTGGTGAATATGAGAGACAATGTTTTTTGCTTACTGTAAGTGACTTAGGCTACCTGCTGATACTCTCGCTTCTCATGCTTAAAACACCTGATGACATTAGCTAAATGCTTTCATAGAGGTCTTGTCTTGAAGGAGCTTTATGAGCCTCAGTGACATTTTCCTCTGTCTCTTCCATTTTCTCCTTCCCTGCCTCCAGGTGGACAAGCACAAAGAGAACTTGGCAGCCATCATGATCACGTACCCTTCCACCAATGGTGTGTTTGAAGAGGAGATTGGAGATGTGTGTGATCTGATTCACAAACATGGAGGCCAGGTTTACCTGGATGGAGCAAATATGAATGCCCAGGTATGTGATCTGCTAGGCAGATAAAGTACAGTTGAGCCTGTAGTTTCTCTGGAAAAAAAGTATCGTGGCAGTATTCAGTTCAGACTGTAACTTCATTACGAGATGGTGTAAGGCTCAGGAGAGGTGGTGAGGATTCCTTGAATAGTAATAGGAGTTAGTTGCTGGTATAGCTTTTGTTTATGTAAGTTTGCTCTGAAATATGTTACAAGATCTATGAATTGTTCAATGAAAATGACTTAGCCTGCCTAATCTTCGTCAGAGGCATTCTTTACACATGAATGAGAATTCCTAAAGCAAAAAACTCACAGCATATTTATGCATATTGCATCAATATTTGTGATGCATCATGTTAAAGGAAAATGGGAAAATGTGTAACATCTCTTACAGTGTAATTTTCTTGAGGGCAGTAACAGGTCTTTCAATGCCAGGTCAGTTCACATATAAGTATTCACTTCACAGGTGGGTCTGTGTCGTCCTGGAGATTATGGCTCTGATGTCTCTCACTTAAACCTTCACAAAACCTTTTGCATTCCCCATGGAGGAGGAGGACCTGGAATGGGACCAATTGGAGTGTAAGTATATCTTAATAATTTTAAGGAATTTATTTTAAGGAAAATAAATCCAGAAAGCAAATAAACAAAATCTCTTAATGAATCCTGATTGACACTTCCCTTAAGTATAGAGCTATTCATGTGAGAAGTATATTGCTGTTTGTAAACTTTAGTCCTTCTCCCAGATAATCATATCATAGAATCATGTGCTGATTTGTTGAATGATGAGGCTCACATGTATTTGCAAGCCCTGATTGCACTTTGGCCCTTAGTATGTATTGCAGACCCTGCTCAGCAGTCTGGTTTTTTAATAAATACAGAGCTGATCTGTGGGCTTTGAGGACTAATATTGTATACAGTCCACTGAAATGGTGGATGAAAATCTTGATTCTATCATACAGACTAATTTTATTGTTAATATATATATATATTGTTCCTTTAAAATATCATTTTTATTTGGATAGCTGCATGAGTATCTTGTGATCGTCTGTAAAATGAGTGCCATCCTCCATTGCCACCAGTTAGGCTACTACATTTTCTGCTGAAGAAGATATTGACCAGACCTCCTAGTGGACTATGTTTAGAAGGAAGGTGAAGAGAATCTACTGCTGAAAATGTTCAGGAATGGTAACACAGCAACGCATATTCAAGTTCTAAAGCCAATCTTTTTGTTTTAGGAAGAACCATTTGGCTCCCTACTTGCCTA
The DNA here is from genome assembly GCA_016647715.1 of Pavo muticus. Taxonomy (NCBI): domain Eukaryota; kingdom Metazoa; phylum Chordata; class Aves; order Galliformes; family Phasianidae; genus Pavo; species Pavo muticus. The sequence goes on from JACDJE010000359.1 coordinate 358,842, forward strand.
CACATCCTGTCATCAAAATTCAAATGGATAAGGATGCTTGTCCTTTGGGTACTGTCAGTGCTGCACCTTGGGGTTCCAGTGCCATATTGCCCATTTCCTGGGTGTATATCAAGGTGTGTAGACCTTTTTTAAGGAGTATCAGCTGAAGGTCTGTTTCTCTTTCAGCAGATCTGAGTACCACTACCACTGGAATCATATGGATAGTTTAAGTGGAGTACTTCATGTGCTGTTCTCACAAACTGCAATGCACCCATGGCATAGCCAGAGGTTTTTAAAATCCTTTGAATCTAATTGTTTTCAAGTAGAAATGCCTATTGCCATCTGTTACAATTGTTAATATGGCAGGATGGCAGTAGTGTTGTATCTATACAGCCTACTTCATTCTTCTGACTCTTGTTGGTAATAATTCTTGAGACAAGTGGACTTGTGGACAAGTGTGCACAAGGAGGGTGCTATCAGGCTTGTCCCTCTGCTGTCTCTGACATTAAATTTTTGTTTAAAAGCTGGTTGGAAACTACTTATTTTCCCAGTTGTCCCATCTAAAGAGAGAACTGCAAGGGCTGCTTTGGCATTCTCCCTGTCAGCCTAACTCAAAGAAAGTCAAACACTAATTCCAGCCTTTCCCTCTAGCAGTGCCTTACCAGGGAAATAAGTATGCATCTGTATTCAGTTGGCTCTGATCTTTGTTAATACACAGTTTCATCTGTGATATGACACAAAAGCAGTGTCTGTTCAGACATCAGAGGCCGCTTTTCAGGTAGCTCTGTGGGTGCTCTTTGCCTGGAGATGCAGGCAGTGGCAGCAGCACAGGCAGATAGAAGCCACTTGATGAAATTCACCAGTTCTGCTCTCTTCATTTCAAAGCTGCTCCATTTCTGGAGTTGGGTTGTTCACCTGTTTACTTTCCACACATACGCTTAGGCAATGAGCATTCTAACAAGGCATGTCTTCCTTGTGCTTTCCTGTGAGTCCAGTGTGGAAACTTGCAGTAGCAGTGTGCTGCCATAAATGATCCACATGCATTCCCACTCTGTCATGTTTGTTGGGATAAGAACATGCTTATCTGTCTCGCTCCAATTTATAGGAGGGAGATGAGGTTCTTTTAATGTATGTATACCCGACGTGAGATTAAGAAACAACGGTTCAAATGTTGGTCCAACCAGTTTATTACAAATCTTAGTCAGGGAGATGGGGAAGGGGAAGGTGGACACTATTACGAATTAGGGTGATGGGGAAGGGAAGGTGGGCGATAGGAAAGATAGGAAATAAAAGCAAGGAATCTTTATAGGAAGCAAGAGGGAGATAGTCACCACCAAGGGTCCAGCGAGGTTCGTAGTTCTGTCTTCAGTAGAGGTGGGTCATCGGGCGTTGTTCCGTTGACGATGAAGGTGACCATGGTGATGACAGCAATGATTGCGAATGGTGACTACGGTGACAGCTGTGAACACCGAACACAACCATGATGATTTCCAATGGCAGTATTTATAAGTCCAAAGTGGTTGAGTCAGCTCTTTTTGGAGTGACAGCTTCTGGCTTTTGGATCTCAGCAGGAACTCCTTTGTTCCCATCTTCCAGGCCTTGCCAGCAGATAAGAGGGAGTATGGAGGCGCCAACTTGTATCTTGTCTTCACAGGATACAATGGTATCACCCCACAGTCTCCCATAGCAGACAGAAGTTATCTGGTCACAGGACAGATCTTCCACCAGTAAACAGTCCCGTAAACAGTCCAGTAAACAGTCCTGAGCACTCCCTTCCGAAGGCAAACAGCTCCAAAGAAATGCTTTCAAATGTAAAATTGTCCAGATAGTGATGTTGATTGCCGTACAGCAACACCCACCTCTCATCTCCTAGAGTCTTATCACAAGGAATACCTCAGGAAGCAAGCTTTGAGCCAGAAAGAACAAAGAAGGATTCATACATTATCTTGCTTGAGAATGTTTTTAGATCTGTTTCTTCATGTTGTTCCTCTTTCAGACAATGGGAGCAAAAGGTCTTAAACATGCTTCTGAGATCGCTATATTAAATGCAAACTACATGGCAAAGAGGCTAGAGAAGCACTACAAAATCCTTTTCAGAGGAGTAAGAGGCAAGTAGTCGGCAATTTGATTTCCTCTACAAAGCTCTTTTCAAAATGTTTTGTGTAAAAGTTGGCTTGCAGTATGGCTCTTACCTAATGCTATGTGGCAGCTGAATCTCAGTCTTCTCCTGGTGCTGTACACAAGGAGAGGAATAGCCCGCTACAGCTTCTGTAGAGGTACTGCAATGGAACAGAGATAGCTGGAGGCAGAAGTAGAAAGACCTTTTTTGTAGTTAGGTGAAATGATGGCAGAAGATGGAGTAAACCTTGGAAAATCAAACTGTTCTCCTTGAAGTCTAATAGTAAATTAATGACAGTAGAAAAAGAGGAAGCAACAATGTCAGGCCTCCAAACCTCCTTTAGCCTCTCTACATCCCACATAACAATGTAAGAATTCAATTTTTGGACTTAAACTTTCTCTTACACACAATCCTCTGAGGAAAAAAAAAAAAAAATCTGTCCTCATTTCATTTCCTTGTTCTGTTTTACAAGAAGGATGAGAATCTCCTTGAAAATGGGGAACACTTCAACTACATTCCAGTTCCCTGATACAACTCTCCTGTCCTGTAAGAGGAATAAGAGAGGACACAATTACTTGTCTGTCAACAGTAGACCATCATAACTATCATAAAATGCAGTTTTGCTTGTTAAAGCCAAATGGCACTGGAGAAAACTTGAGTACAGTACGTATGCAGTTCCAAATATATTTATTGAATTTAAGAGTACACACTGAGTAAACCTGCAGGTTGCGTTTTAGGAGAATATACAATTTCCTCACAGAAGTAAATAAAATTTTCAAATTTTGAAGCATTCACTAAGGAAATGGAACAGAGTTCTTCAGATTCATGGCTTTGGATAACTTTGGTCATTAGCCTCTCTATAATAACAGATTTGAACTTTTCTCTGATGTAACATGAAATCAATCCTCTTGTATGTGGCTAATTTGAAAAAGTCCGTGACCCAAATAATGTTGGGTTACAGACAAATCCATTTATTTTTCACAAAGCTTACAAATGATATGAGCTACTTTGACTGCCCTCTCCTACACATCTTCGAAAATGAGGTCTTTTAAACTCATGTGGGTCTTGGAGGATCAGTGTTCAAGTACTGGGTTGTGTAGCTCTTATCTGGTAATTTCTCTGGGTAGAGATTTTGACAAAGCAGATATTTTTTAATTTGTCTTTTTATCATATTCTACACAAAACCCAATGAGGATAGACTGCTCAATAAATTGCATTATTCTCCCAACAAGTAAACACAGTGCACATCGTTTTCCTTACAGGTTACGTAGCCCATGAATTCATTTTGGATACGAGACCTTTCAAAAAAACAGCAAACATTGAAGCTGTGGATCTTGCTAAGCGACTTCAGGATTATGGTTAGTCAAATATCTTTTAAATAGCAGCATAAATGAGAAATTAACAAATCTTTTCTAAAGGGTTCCCAAAACATTCTAGTCTTGTGCTTATGGATGATGGATCTGCCTTGATCATCTCATTTTTCCACATGCTCATTAAGAGCTTAGAGAGCTTTTGCATCCATGAAGTTGTAATAACTACTGAAGAATCTGCTGCTACTTCCCCACCTTTGTCGACTGCCCTCCAAATTTGCAATTATGTGACTGGTTGGGCACTCCACGGTTGTTTTTGGTATGCTTGCTCTGAAGAATGTGATCTGCAGCCTAAAGGCTGTGTTTAGCAGCAGTGCAGGAACAAAATGATAACAAACCACCTTCTATTTTTTTCTTCATCTCCTACTGCACAAATCTGTATTCATCTTGCATTGGCATATGATAGGAGGGTGTAGGGACCAAACGCTGAAGTGAGCAGCAGAGAATGGAAATAAACCATATAAACCAATAGTGGGGCTGTTCAGCCTGGAGAATAGAAGGCTTTGAAGTGAACTGATAGTTGCCTTTCAGTATTTAGAGGGGAGCTGCAGGAAAGAAGGGGACAGACTCATTAGGAGGATCTATGGTGACAGAACAAGGGGAAATGGTTTCAAACATAAAGAGGGTAGATTTAGGTTGGATATAAGGAAAAAGTCTTTTACAGTGAGAGTGGTGAGGCACTGGAACAGGTAGCCCAGACATGTGTTTGCTGCCCCATCCCTGAAGACTTTGAAGGCCAGACTGGATCAGGCCCTGGGCAATCTGATCTAGCTGTGGATGTCCCTGTTCATTGCAGGGGAGTTGGACTACATGACCTTTAACAATCCCTTCCAACTCTAATGAACCTATGATTCTGCAGGCCAGTCAGTCTCACCTCTGTGCCTGGCACAACCATGGAGCAGTTCTTCCTGAAAGCCCTACTAAGGCACATGGAAAATAAAGATGAGGCTTCATGAAGGGCAAGTCATGCCTGACAAACCTGGTGGACTTTTATAATGGGGTTACAATGTTAGTGGATAAAGGAAGAGCTACTGATGCCATCTACCTGGACTTGTGCAAAGCGTTTGACAAAAAAAGCGCACAACATCCTAGTCACCAGATTGGAGAAAAATGGATTTGGTGGATGGACCACTCACTGGATAAGGAATTGGCTGGATGCTCGCACTCAGAGTGTTGCGGTCAATGGTTCAATCTCCAAGAGGAGACCGGTGACGAGTGGCATTCCTCACGGATCAGTGCTGGGACCAGTGTTATTCAACATCTTTGTAGTGGACATGGATAGTGTGATCAAGTTGTCAGCAAGTTTGCAGACACCACCAAGCTGAGTGGTGCAGTTGACATGCCAGAGGGAAGGAATGTTATCCAGAGGGACCTGGATAGGCATGAGAGGTGGGCCCATGCCAACCTCATGAAGTTAAAGTTTGGAGGCTGGAGCACCTCCCATACAAGACAGGCTGAGAGAACTGGAGAAGAGAAGGCTCTGAGGAGACCTTGTAGTGGTCTTCCAGTACCTGAAGCTAGAGAGGGACTTTTTATAAGGGGATGTAGGGACAGGATGAGAGGAAATGGTTTTAAACTGGAAGAGGTAGGTTTAGGCTAGATATCAGGAAGAAACTATTTACTGTGAGAGTGATGAGACACTGAAACAGGTTGCACAGAAGGCTGTGGATGTCCCCTCCCTGGAAGCACTCAAGGCCAAGCTGGATGGGGCTTTGAGCAACCTGGTCTAGTGGGAGGTGTCCCTGCCTATAGCAGGGGATTTGGAACTAGATGATCTTAAAGGTCCCTTCCAACCCAAACATTCTATGATACTATTGAAATAATATATGTTGAGCTAAAAACTAACAGAGCAAAAAGTGCAGATTTTAAGATCATTTCATTATTGGTGTATAACCTTAAACCCTTTTGTAAATAACACAATGAAATTGTCTTCTGATTCAGAAGAACTAAGATGCTTGAAAATCTGACTGTACACTACCAATCCATGTGTTCACTCCTGGAAAGATTATAGAAAGGGCTGAATTTTGAATCCGTTGCTAGCTGGTGCATGTACTGGCTCATGACCCGTTATCAGTGACTGATTCTGTTTTCAGGTTTTCATGCTCCAACCATGTCCTGGCCAGTTGCAGGGACTCTCATGATTGAACCAACAGAGTCTGAAGACAAGGCAGAGCTGGACAGGTTTTGTGATGCAATGATCAGTATTCGACAGGAAATTGCTGAAATAGAGGAGGGCAGGATGGACCCACAGGTTAACCCTCTGAAGGTAAGATGACATGTAGAGCAAGTTGCCAGCTCCAGCTTAACTCTTGAGACTTACTTGAGCCCACTTGAGCCCCTTTCCTGGTCTTTCAGTACTCCAGAAAATAGCTGTGTGGCAGTGAAATAGCATGTGGTGGCACATTAACGTCTTGAAATTCTTTAGAAGCCTTGAGGTTGTGAGAACCTGGAGTTCTGACTTTTTAAAGTAAAAGCTCAAACTATGCAGACACAGTAGAAAAAGTTACTGAAGGAAGCATATGTTCTCTAGTTTTGGGGGCCATCTTAAATTAGTGAAGGGGTGGTGCTTATTTATTTGACTTGAGAAAGGAAGTGAAATGACCTTAAAACTAACAGTAAAATGAAGACCAGATGAATTACTTAAGCAACTATGGCACAATGCTGCTACAGGCTCAAGTTCTGGTTAACTGTTGTGAGGCTGCACTGAATCTTTAAATACTGAGGGAATGTAGTGAAAAGCTAGAAGCACGTTCACATCTTGGGTGATGTTGGGCAAAATGGAGTGAATCTAGATACTGGCTGGCTTCCTGTTTTAGATCCACTCCTTTTTTTTTT